>BBXU01000887.1:0-29577 GCA_001598975.1 Parachlorella kessleri | reverse complement strand
CGCGGGGTTGTGAGGCACATGGGCGGTGGCGTGGCAGCGGGCAGCACAGCGGTGGCTGGGTTTCCTGGTTTGGCATTACTCACTCTTGACTGCGCCCGTTGAACCTGTGCTTAAGGAGCGCCTCGGAGGGCTGCAGGGCCACAAGTCTGTTACCTCGAAATGCCTCCCCTCTGTTGCAGGCTGCTACCCTTGAAATCCCCTTCTCGGTCCCCCCCTACATGAGCCTACTGGCCCGTAGTACTGCCACGCTGGAGGGCATTGCCCTGGTGGGGGACCCTGACTATCAGATGATATCACAGGTGGGCTTGGGTGAGAAGATGGGTAGAGAATCATCGTGACTAAGGGAATTCATCCTTGGTGTGGTGGTTGGCCACCCTGGTTAGCATTGCCGTGTTAGGGGCCTTGCAGGGGCCTAGAGTGACAAATCGTGGTGTCTGGGAAGCCATCAGGTATATCACATGGAGGCAAGAACGCGGTCGCAGACATCTTCAGAACACCCACTCCAGCAAGGAATCAATGCTCATATGCATAGAGCTGCAGTTCTGGAACCTGGTCACGTGACCAGGGGAATGTGGGACCCTGGGGCTCACCTGCCATAGCTCCCTTTGGCATTTCACCTGCAGGCCTACCCCTTTGTTGTGAGGAAGGTGCTGCGCAACGAGCGCGGCACCCGCAGCGCCCTGCTGCTGCGGCAGATACTGTACGATCCCAGCACCAACGGCGTGCGGACCACCCGCCTGTCTGCCCTGATGAACGCGGCTCTTGGGTGAGCGAAGCAGTAGGGTGGCTGTTGAGAGCGTCTCTTCTGTGGGTCATGCATGGGCGTGAGAAGGGCTTGTCAGTGCAAGGGGCATGTGAAGAGTGAAAAGACCGCTGTTGTCATCCCGAGGCTCTCCATGATCCTGAGCAGGTCCTCGGGCTGTTGGCCCGTTGTGTGTGACACGGAGAGGGTAGTGACAAACGCTGCTGCTTCCAAGTTTGCATTGTGGGCACAGCCATGCTTACATGGACCCCTGTTTTATGCATTGCACAGGTATGTAGCTGAGGAAACCTCCGGCTTCATCGATTTCGACGCTGTGCCAGAGCAGGGGGCCTCAGTCCAGGTAAGACGCAGCCATGATTTGGACCATATGCCATCTCCTCCTGGGCTTGATGAGTTCTGGTGGCGCCTTTTTCTCTGATTTCATTAAAGCGTCCTGCTATCGGGGAGCAGACGCAACCAAGGCAAGAAGTGATGGCTGGCGCAGCATGCAGGGTGACATATATTGCTGTAAGGAGCCCCCTGGTACAGTATCTCCACCGTTGCTTCACTCGGCAGCCATGCATGTTGCCAGCGTCCATCATCGCCACCCGCCACTGCAGGAGCTGCTGAGCTTCCTGCTGTCCCCCGAGGCGCGCGACCTGCGCCCCGTCCTCCTCGCCGAGCTCACCAACGCGCTGGACCTCTTCCTGCGCGACCGCCTGCGCCGCGCGGCGGCGGGCGCCGCGGGCTTCGCCCCGCGGCTGCCGCTGCTGGGCCTGGCCCTGCCGGCGCCTCCGGCGCCGCCGGTGCCGGTGCCCGGCCGCGGGCTGCTGCCGGCGCGGCAGGTGGTGGAGGCGCTGGCGCCTCCGCTGAGTCAGCCGGAGGAGGTGTACCTGCAGAGCTTGTTGGAGTTGGCGGCGGGGCTGCTGGGGGTGCAGCCGCGGGAGCTGGAGTCGCCGTCGCCCGCGCTGCTGGCGCAGCTGCTGTTGCGGCCCAACGACCAGGTGTGCAGGAGGGCCCAGGGGTGGGATGGTGGTGGGAGGGGTGCGGTGCATTTTGCTGCGTCAAGTGTTACTTCGATTTGTGGGAACTGGATCACAAAGTGTTAGGTGACTGGAGCGAGGAGTGTACACATGGCACTCTGAGGAGCTATTTGCTGGTGTCGTCGGCAGAGGGGCCCAGGTGGGCTGAGTTCATAGTGCAAGGCTGCAGCCCTATGCAGTCATTATCAATGTTTGTGCTTGACTTTCGCTCCCAGGTCAAGGAGCTGCAGCAAGCGCTGGGCGTCCTGCTGGGGCAGGGCTCCGGCCGCATCACCAGCAGCACCCCAGCCTATACCAGCTTCAAGGGCGGCAGCACCAATGGAAGCAGCAGCCTCGGGGCCGTAAGCAGCTTACAGGCCAGCGGCAGCAGCGGCAGCACTGCCAGTGGCAACTCGGCAGTGGTGCGTGAGATGACAGGGCAGGTGGTTGATGCCCTCATGAGCCTCGCTGCAGGCAGGCTGGGCGTGCCTGTGGACACTCTTTTCCCCCTGCGGCGCTCAGTGCTGTCAGCGCTGCAGTAGGCTGGCTGGATCAGGCCTCCAGGAGTGCTGAGAACCGCCCAAACAGGGTGATCTGTCTGTACCTGTGTGTGCAGCACCTGCTAACGTCGCCAACATGACTTCTCGACTGTCCATGGCTTTTCAGGCATGAGGGGGTTAGACTGCCAGCATTTGTTGGCGAGGCTGTTTCCCAGGGAGCGGACAGAACAAGTTGTATGCATCCCCAGGATTTGATTAGACATTTTTGCTGGCTGAGGAAGTGCATTTGTGGGGCCGTAAGCAGCTTACAGGCCAGCGGCAGCAGCGGCAGCACTGCCAGTGGCAACTCGGCAGTGGTGCGTGAGGTGACAGGGCAGGTGGTTGATGCCCTCATGAGCCTCGCTGCAGGCAGGCTGGGCGTGCCTGTGGACACTCTTTTCCCCCTGCGGCGCTCAGTGCTGTCAGCGCTGCAGTAGGCTGGCTGGATCAGGCCTCCAGGAGTGCTGAGAACCGCCCAAACAGGGTGATCTGTCTGTACCTGTGTGTGCAGCACCTGCTAACGTCGCCAACATGACTTCTCGACTGTCCATGGCTTTTCAGGCATGAGGGGGTTAGACTGCCAGCATTTGTTGGCGAGGCTGTTTCCCAGGGAGCGGACAGAACAAGTTGTATGCATCCCCAGGATTTGATTAGACATTTTTGCTGGCTGAGGAAGTGCATTTGTGGATATAACCCAGTGTTATCCTGCAAGGAGCGACAGGACACCTTGTAAAACCAGGAAAATTTAGTTGTATGGAATGTAGGTCTCCTTTGTTACGCCCTGCTATGCTTATGTTCGCTGCTGATGTGTTGTCGCTCCCATTACCATTTCTTGATAGATGGTGCAAAACCCTCATTTGATAGGCTTCCAGGATTTTATTGGCTCGATGCCTATGCCCACTTTCTCCGTGCTTTGGCAGTATTGTACCATTGGGGAGCCGATTACTTAGCCTTCCCGGTTTGATTTGCACATGAAACAATGTGCCTAAACAGGCTTTGATATATTTTGTCATGGACATTTATCCATGTACGTGGAGGCCTCATGCGCTGTTGCAGGTTGCAAGGCTCTCAACAGAGGTTGGACTAGTTTTGAAGGCTTCTGACCCATATCAAAAAGCCCTAGCCGAGGCTGCTTGCAATAGTCCCTAAGGCCATCTAGCACTGAACCCTTGCTAAGGGGTACAACACAAGAAGCGACGGCTTCAGCTTCAAGCTTCAGCCTCAAGAAGTTCGTGGAGCCATACGAGCTGCATGCTGTCCCTCAAGCTGTGGTCAGGCCGCCTAGGCCCCAGACTCCTCTGCTTGAGTAGACTGGGTGCTGAGTTGAGCTCCTGATGATCTGCCTGCTTCATGGCGCAGCACGGTCAGCAGGGACACGTCGGACGCCCTTCACTCACTGCCTTGGAGCCCAGTGTTGATTCTTATTTGTTATCTTGCACTTGTATAGTAAAGCCATGAACGCAGGGTGGCTGCTTGTAGTGCTGGCCACACTGCAGCTAGGGTTGGCCAGGGACACGTTGATCAGGTGCGATAAGCCTTGGCTGATTGAACACCGCGAGCCTGGCTGTTAGCCTAACTCAAGGGACCGCTCACCGCGTTGGCTTAGCACGCAGGGACATTCCCCGGCTTCCTCAGGCTGCTTGCAACAACACCTACGGAGGAAGGTGGGCTGATGCGCTGCAATCGGCGTATGCTATCGATACTCAGACTCTGCGCGGCGGAGTCTGAGCTACTCCCAGACCGGCACTTGGGGCAGTGCTGATACCCCCCTTCCTTGGCACAGGTGGTACTTGGCAGATGACCAGGGCAGAGTGTGCCACCGCGACGTTTTTGACTACACCACTGGCTGCTGCGACAAGGGGGAGCAGCACTCCTGCCAGACGTAAGTAGGCAACCCGCTCCACACCGGGGCTATGGCACACCAACGTAATGCTAACCGTCTGAGGCTCCCCTTTTGGCTGGCAAGCAAGGTTGCCGGCAATCCAGGCTGAGTTGGAGCCTGGCTTTATGCAGCTGACTCTCACTCTGCCATGCAACGGATGAACAGATACCCATGCTGCACTGCTGGCAGCCTCCACTTGGATGGACGATCCCTGCAAAGCCTCATGGAATTGGTTTGCCCACCTTAAAGTGCAATGCATTGCTTCCGAGGCTGTCTCTCACCTAGCTGATGGCAGTGCCTGAGCTGGAACCACCTTCCTGCCTGCTGTGTTTTGTAGCGGGACATGAACTTGGGTGGCTCGTATTGGCACTGGCCCTTGCACAGCCTCTGGACAGCAGTGCACCGCTCGTATGACCGGTCAGCAGTTGTGCCTTCTATGTCTCCTGCAGGTGTGAAGAGTCGGACCTGTGCTGCAGCAGCTATGCGCACTGTGTCTCGTGTTGCATGGGGTCCAAGCATGAGCAGGATCGACGGCTGGCGGAGGTGCCAAAGGGATTGAACAAGTGAGCTGGAAGAGCGGCATTGGTTAGTGCAAGCTAGGAATGGTCCCATGGGGCCGTAGTAGTAGCCGGGCAGTGGCTGCTTCCGGCTCTTGATGTCATGGCGGCAGGGGCAGTGACTGCTGCGTGGGGTCCTGCTGCTGGTGAAAGAGCAGCAAGAGTATCTGAGAGCGGCCAGTCGCCAGCAGCTGTCGAGAAGAGTTCCAAGAAAAGTGGCACACCCGCCTAGCACCATTTGGCCGGCTGTTGCAGGCCAGAGACGGGGTTCTGGACGAAGGCGTTCGACTATTGCGAGAGCGTGTGTCGGACGACCTCGCGCAGCACACAGCATGAGAATGCCTACATCCTTGACAGGCGCTTCTGCTTCTCCAAACTGGGTGAGTTAGATGAGCGCTGATCTAGCAGAGCAGGGGTCTCGTGGCTCATACTGGCATGTGTGGGAGGGCAGCTTTCCCACTGGCATGGGCAGGGCTTCACAGCTGCGACCGGGAGATGTGGTGTCCTGTGGCTGGTGAGATTCCAGCTGAGATATCAGGTGGGAGCGCTGCCACAGTACCTTGGCTTTGGTGTTTTGTTGCTCAGTAAGAGCTTGCAGTTCAGGGTTGACTAGGTCCCCGCGGTGGGCCTCCGCTGCTGTGCAATTGAATTATTTACAGAAGCGCTGCAATGCGGTCATATACATCACTTAACGCTCCGCACAGCTGCATGGTGTCCACTTCCTTGGCATAGGTCGCCCCAAGCAGCCGCTGCCCCCGCTGCCACCCTTGCCCGCCAGCATCACCGCTGTGACCGGGCAGCCTGGCCAGAGCTGCAATGAGGTCTGCTGGTCAGTACGCAAGGGCTGCGCCGCGGAGCACATAGCGTCGCTGAACGACTGCAATGCCCTGCGGGAGCGGTTCCCGTGCGAAGCAGGTGAGCTTGCTCCCTGGTGGGTGGTCAGAGGCTAGCCCAGGGGCCAGCCTGATGCAGACCTGTGCACTCCAAAGCGGCAGTGGTGCCTGGGTGAATGCCGGTCGCATCGGTCTGCCTATGGCTGAACAAATGACGGCCGCACGTCTGATGAAGTGATAATGAGATGGGGTGGGACGAGACCTGAATGTAGGGCGGCGCGACACCACTACCCATGTGATGCCCTTGCAGGCTGCAGCCGCACTGGTGCTACCCAAGCCGAGTTCCCTGGCTACGTCAAACCCGGCTCCCCCAAGTGGCAGTGGCCCGCGCTGTGTGTGGTGCTGGGTACTGCCGCAGACACTGCCTTGCAGTACAACTGCTCGGCCTCAACCGCCAACGTCATGAGGGCCTGTACCTGCAAGGAGGTCCCGCCGGAGGAGCTACCGCCGCTCCCCGCACCGGCAGCCGCCAATGCCAGCAGCGCGGCCGGCACCGGCGCTGGCGCAGCTGGCAGCTCAGCAGCGACCGCCTCTGAGGGCCGCGAAGGCGCTGCAGGAGCAGCAGGCGAGGGCGGGGCGGTGGTGCCCCAGCAGGCAGCAGCTGGCGAGGCCCAGCAAGGAGAGGGGCAGCAGCAGCAGCAGCAGCCGCAAGTGCAGCCCCAGCCGCAGGCAGGGACTGCGGGGGAGGGTGGCCAGCACCTGCAGGAGCCGCTGGTAGCCACGTTGTCGGAGGTGGCCCAGCAGCCGCAGCAGGGCGCTGAGGGGGTGCAGCTGGGGCAGCCCCAGCAGGGGTCGCAGCAGGCATAGCGTGCATCTCGATTTACTGGGTGGGGGTTGTGCCAGTGCGGATTCGCCCTTCCTCCCTCAGCAAGCTCGCCGTGGAATGCGGCTGTGAGCTGATTTCCCACTGGGCCTCTGGTGCGTCAGCAGTCAGTTACAGGGTTAATAATGGCATTTCCAGTTTTGTTTTTTTAGGCTATCCCGTCCCACTCTATGCTGGGTGCACAGCCTCTGCTATCCCATCTGGTGGGCCACCTGATGTGCACCAGTTTGCTTGCTGCCCATGCTTTGTGCACTGTCGGTGCTGTTCACATGTCAATGGTCTCTGCCTCATTCAGCTAGCCTTGAACGAGCTTGTACTGCCATGTGAGAGTAACTATACCACAGGGCGAATGATCCATGAACATGCCGTCAGCTGTAGAGGAGTTGGCAAGGTCAGCCCCAGGTCATGCTTGAGAAGCAGGCTTGCTATGGAAGTGCGGTCGCTCCACATGACAGAGCTTGAATGCATAGAACCCTGCCAACCCAGTACACCCGTAAATCCACTCTGGCCGTACTACCTGCCACCCTGACTAAGAGCAAGCGCCCCACCAGCCTGAAGCTGGCAGCAGGGAACTATGCATTTTGGCAGGAACAGAAGCTGCACAGCTTCCAATCACGTCTATGACATGTGCCAGACAGTGGGCCGGCTAGGCAGAAAGAAGACAGCACTTAGGCAGATAGGGTAAGTGACGGCACATGCCTGAGGAGGATGAAACACGCGCTGCAGAGGGTCGCTAAATATATAAGGCATACAACAGGTAGGAGACGCAAATGTTATAGTAAAGACACAGGCAAGCAGAGATTGTAAGCAAGACAGCCACAAGCAAGCCGTGAGCTTTGCAACTTGCAGAAGTGCAAGTGTGCCAAAGGTGGTTTTCAAGGTAACACCACTGCTAGCAAATCAGGTTTGAAGAGTCTCAGGCATACCCATTGCCCGTTTCTTATATGTACACAAAAGTGCTGTTGGCCGTGGTTGCCTAAGCACTTCCATAGCTGCTTGTCAGGTATCAGACGTAGGCATGAAGACAGTGTACACAGTTAGCGCACACAGGGCCACGCTCAGCAGGACCAGCAGCACCCCAGCCCACCACAACTTGGAGGTCCAGTACCTATACACCTGCCACCCCGCTGCTGCACTGCCACCCCGCAACAGCGAGTGCTGCAGCCCCGGCGCCAGGCTCCCTCCCCGTGACAGTGTCTGCTGAAGCCCCGCAGCCACACTGCCGCCGCGCGATACCGGCAAGCTCTCGTCCCGCTGCTGGCCCCAACTCACACCACGCCCCTGCTGCGCCTGGCCCAGCTGCTGACCGCCTCCAGGGGCCCCGCCTGCCTCTCCCATAGCATCACCCTGACCGCCGGGGTCCGCAGTACCACACTCAGCAGCCAGCAGTGGCTGCAGGAGGTCCTCCTTCGACCTGGTGTACTTGCCGTAGGCATACTGGCACAGCAGCAAGCCTGGGAGGGTGAATATAAGGAGGCCGCCACCGGTGCCTCCCACCAACCGAAAGACGACCCCTAGATCCCGCACCTGCACGCATGGGGAACGTGTGCGCTGGTCAGGTCCGGTCCACAGGACACTTTCTCGCGGACGGACAAGGAAGTGTCAGAGTCCGGGCCGGAATGGATGCTGCCTGATGCTAAAGACTAATATACACTGGATAACATATACATTGCATATATCTCAACATTTCTTGCAGACAAACTTCTGTGGGAATGCAAATGACAGGGAGGGACACCACTACAAAAGTATATAATCTCAACCCAAGACCACACCGCAGCTACACTTTTAATCACAACAGGGCCCACCCGCGCCCGACTTACCATCAATGAGACTGCCAGTGTGCTGCTAAAGAACAGGAGTACCTCCAAGCTATTGAACCCTTGCCCGCCGAAGCTGAGGCCCGTCAGCTGTAGTAGGATATCCCTCACAGCTGCCCGGGCGGGGTTGTGCATGACAGGGTAGCTAGCTATCTGGATGACGCCCACCACTGCCCTGGCAACCTGCGGAGGCAGCACGTGAGACGACAGGTAGGACGCAAAAGTAGTCCCACTCACACCGCCCTGTCAGACCCCGCTTAACTAGCTCGCAAAAAGCGCTTCCCGCTGTCGTCAACCAAGAACAGGGTAGCATGGGCATGGCAGCGACCGCTGCATGCAAGCAAGGTACATGCACCAGGGAGCAGGATCACTCCAGCAGCCAACACCAAACACACGATGACGGCAAGAGGGGACATAAATATACTTGAGTACGGTGCCCACGGTTTTTTAGGCAGTCTCTCGCATAGGGCACAGGGGTGTATCTGCTTGCCTGCATCAGCAGGTCGTCTGGCGCAAAGTTGGTCAGGATGTTGGCGTGGACTGTGCCCGGGAACGCCAGGTACCCGCCGACGCCGACACAACAGTAGAAGCAGCAGGTCAGCCCAACTGCAGCACACAGTTGCGGCAAAAGCTTTAGGAAAACATATCATACCGACTAACAGTTGTAACACGCCGTGCGCCTGTGCATTACCAGTATCATGCCCGGGCGCAACTTGCATGGAAGTGCTGTGGTCTGCTTTTAGGCCCCTCATTCTGATCGACCACGACAGCAACCTAGGCACCACATCAATTCCACACAATCACAAATAATCAAACTATTTACTAGCCAAACCCAGGTGTCACATGTTGGTTGGCTGCCCTTCTGTATCCCTGACGCCAACTGGGCAGTGGCTTTCAGACCCGGTGAACCCACCACTCACCCGCCGCCAGAACAACCCACACCATGCCACGAAGCTTGGGTGACTTGAGGTGCCGCCGCGACTTGGACAGGCACCTGCCCCCACTGGGAAGCTCGGTGTAGCCCGCTTCGCCAGCCGTGCCCCCACTCTCATGGTGTCCTAGTGGAAGTGCCAAGGTACTTTGGGTGCTTCGTGGCGCCAGGTAGCGGCCACACAAGTCCCCTGTGCTGGCGTCAGCTGTCAGCTGCAACGGGTTGTCTGAGAGCTCGTCAAAAACAGCGATCACCTGCAGGCCACAAGGCGGTTCTCTTGCTCCCCTTCCTACCTGCCTTTCTGTCAACTACCACATCCCAGCAGCCAGTGGGTGTGTCAAGCGTGCCATAAAGGCAGCTTCAGAAACTTGCCAGTAGTCAATGTGTGAAAGAGGCAGGCGCCAGTGGGCGACGCCCACGACTTTTTCAACGAAGCAAGGATTATGGGGTATGCTAACTGTGAGTGCTCTGAGCCCACAAGCGTCGGGCAGGAGGGAGGATTCAAGGGTGACCCACGTTGGTGTGGCACTGGAAGCCGAAAACAAAGATGGGCAGTGCCGACAGGAACTGCAAGCCGGGTGAGTAGGCCCGAACGTCTCTCCAAGGGTCTGCTGCTGTTCGAATGGTTTGGATGCTGCGCACCAGCACCATGCCGACCACCACAAACAGGCCCCAGAGGGTAACAGCACTGACCCCTGCACAGCCCAGACAGGATGCAGAGGGTCAGGCCATGAGGTCGGTCACAGGTTGCAGCAAGCAGAGGAATCAACAGAGACCTCTGTCGTGCAGACTCACAGCTGGGTTACTTAAGCGTCAACCAGACACAGGTAGTACTAGGGCAGCACCATCCTCGTGTAACAGCTGATTGGGACCAGCGCGACACCAGGCTCACCTGCCAGAGCTGTCAGCGAGCGGGGGAAGCAAAGCGGCAAAATGCAGAGCGACGAGGCGGCCAGAATGACAAAGTCACGCTGAGTGTACCAGGCTACTCCCAGCACAGAAGTCAGCACGGGCGTGAAGCAGTCACCCAGGATGATCAAGTAAGCTGCCGCGGAGCCCCAGATATAGATGAAGATAATCAAGCTCATGACCAGGGAGGCGCCTGGGCCTAGCATTTTGAAAACCTGCAGAACATATACCAGTGGAGCAGGAAGTGTGGCCATCATTATACCAGGCCCAGCACTGACCTACAACGCCTGGCTGCGACGCAGAACACCCGCACCAAGCCTTCACGAATTTCAAGTAAGGGCACAGCCGCAAGCGGAGCTACGTAAGCGGCAGCATAGCACTTCGCAGCAAGCACTGTGGATCGCTCACCAGCTGGCTGTAACTGCTCGAGCGCGTGTGCTCAGCATATCGTGAGAGTACATAGAGGGTGAAGGCTTCAATCGCGGCTGTCAGCACAGTGCAGCACAGCCCCGCTAGCCAGCCCGTGCACTGAAAGGCCAGCGGGTAGGACAGGATGCCGGCTCCCACAGCACCTGCACTTTACCGTGACAGTTGTTGCCTAGTGTGGGAGGTCCCAGGAGGTGTGGCCTGGATGTGAGGCTCAGGGTGCCAGTCAGTGCGCGCGGGTGTTGTTGCCTTGGAACTAAGGGTTCTCACAGTTCAGCAGGGTCACAATAGCGCTCCAAGTCCCAGCCGGCTTAGGTCCCTCAGAAACCAGGATAGTTGCTGGAAAGTCCATATCGTCTGCTGATCAGTCACTGGCAAAGCCACATGTCACAAACATGCAAACCAGCCTGGTTGCTGCGCAATGATGCTCTTAGGCACTTAAACTGTCAAAATTCGGTTCACATCCAAGAGGGACGCCTGCACGATAGCTTTCCCAGAGGTAGCTACTGTAATATATATTACTGTGGAGGGGAGGATGGAGGTAGCAAGTTCCTTTACTTCGGCGTTAGTTTATTGTAGTCAACGTTATGTCATAGCATTCCCTTCGGTAAATACTCGCTTAGAGTCCGTACAGCTAGCAGAAAGTGGATTGGCAAAGGGGAGAAGTTGAGTGCCCAGATCATGGGGAGCTGGCTAGTTGCTCGGGGGCAGTTGTGCCCGGTAAGAACTGTGCCAGAAGTTTGAGCCCTTTCTGTAGACTAGGCGGTCGCTAATGTAAATAAGCAACGAAAGGGTCCAGTCGGGAAGGAAACTTGCGGCTTCGGTGGGCCGCAGCACCATGGCAGCCAAGATACCGCCTTCAATAGCCAACGCCTCCCACGAGGAGTTGCAGAAGCTCCTAGTGGAGTCGTTGAAGAAGTAAGATTCCCAGTGCTCTGATGCGGTGACACTAAAGCGGCCATGGTCTGAACAAACTGGGGTGTGCTCACTGGCTAACCTTGAATAAGGTGGTGCTGCAGGCTGAAGATCAAGGACAAGAAAATCGAGGTCAGTTGCTTCACAGCTGCATGTGCTGGCCATACCATACTGCCATACAGCTGAGCAGCGGCGTACGAATTTACCTCTCGTCCTTCAGAGGGCTAGGCGCCTAGTTGTGCTGCTATGATATCATTGCAGGACCTCAGCACCTCCCTTCAAAAATGCCAGTCAGACCATGAGCAGCGGCAGCCGCCAGCCGACCTTCAAGCCACCGTGGACGCTTTGCAGGCAAGCACCCTCAACCGTACGATACATGACAGTACAATTTGCTGTCTGATGTCGTTGCCTGAGCCAGCGCTTCTGATGCCCTCTAGGTTCTTACTTCCCAGGCAGCGACGCATATATCTTTCTTCGAAGCCCTGGTTAAGAATCCTCTTGCAGGCCAAGCTACTGGCAGCGCAGGAGGCTTGCAACCAGCGGGTGGCAGCAGAGACGGAGCTGCTACACAGCCAGCTGGGCAGCCTGCGCAGCGAGCTGGAGTCGGAGCGCAGCACAACGTCAGACCTGCAGGACCAGCTGGGCCGACGGGAGTATCAGCTGGGGGCTCTGCAGGAGCAGGTGGGGCCTACAGTTTCTGGTATGGCGCTGGCATGCGTGCAAATGCAACTTGTCCAGGTGGAAGCCCCCATGCAGTATCACAGCGAAGGTTGGTGGTCATGTGCTCCCCGTAAGCGGCCAGTTTGGCTATGCTTATATGGCATTAGCAGCAAGGCGCGTCTCAGGCCTATGATGATTACCTGCATTTCCGTGCGCAACCAATGATTTTGTGTCCCACTGCAGGTTGAGGGTAAGGATGCCCAGCTGTTGGAGCTTACCACCCAGCTGGAGGCCCAGCAAGCAGCCAGTGCTGAAGCAACCGAGAAGCTGAAGGCAGAGGCAGCTTCCCTGGCGGCACAGCTGCAGGAGGTGTCGCAATTGCGAACAGCGGAGCAGGAACAGGCTGCTGCAGCTGAGGAGCGTGCAGGTTCAGCAGAGGAGAGGGCAGCAGCAGCCCAGAGGGCAGCCTCTGCCGTGCAGGAGAGCACAGCGGCGCTGGCGCAGCAGGTGCAGGACAGCCGGGCAGCAGCCTCGGCAGCAGAGGACCGTGCTTCTCAAGCAGAGCGGCAAGCCGAGCAGCTTGCAGCACAGGTACAGGAGCTGCAGGGCGTTGCAGCGGCCGCTGAGTCCATCGCGACACAGTCCCAGCGGGCAGCTGAATCAGACTTGGCTGCTACACAGGCTCGAGCTGCTGAGCTGGAAGCAGACGTTGCCCGCTTGAGTAGTGAGCTGGCAGACCAGCAAGCTATTGCAGGGGCGGCTGAGGAGCAGGTGGCACAGCTGCAAGCCGAGGTGCAGCGTTTGAGTAGTGCCCTGGAGGCCCAGAGAGCCGCGGCAGCTGAGCGGGCTGCTATCCAGCATGCGGACTTTGACGGGATCAAAGCTGAGCTGCAGGCACAATTAGCGCAGCAGCAAGAAACTTTAGAGCAGGCTCAAGCACGTATGACGGAGCTTGAGTTACAGCTGGAGGCTGCCAGGGTGGAGGTGCAGCAGGAGCGGGAGGGCGCCGCAGCGGCGGCTGAGGCTGCCGGCAGCAGCAGCGACCAAGCAGAGGCTCTTGCTGCCGAGCGGAATGCAGCGGAGCAGCAGCTGCGCCAGGTGGGAGTTGGAAACACCTTGTTTCTCTAAAGGCGTGGAGACTGTGCTGCTTTTAGGCCCCAGCAGGTGCAGTCCGTAAGCCCCACTTCAGAGGCATGCAGTCCTGGATAAGGCCCCACAAACCTGCAAACCCTATTTGAACCAGTTATCTTCACAACGAACCTATTCCCAGACAAGCAAGCATGACACTGCTTGGTGCAGGCACAAGCTACGCTGGCAGCCTTGGAGGCACGGCTGCAAGACCAGACTAGCTTGGCTGCGGCTGCTGCCAACATGGTGCAGCAGCTGGAGGCCCAGGTACAGGAGCTGGCTGCTGAGCGAGATGACCTGCAGGTGCAGCTGCAGGTAGGTACGCTGTGATGTTGAAGGAGAATGGGCAAAATCTGTGTGTTATTGAGTGTGTAGAGGGTTACTGAGCTGCGGGCTAGATGCCAGGGGTCAAAGGAAGGTATGCCAGGGTTTGCATGTGGCCTGGCCAATTAAGGGCGTTTTGACAATAATCTATGTTGCGGTTGTGGTAGACACCTGCCAAACTCGTAAACAGTGTCAGATGACTCGATTGCCTTCCCACAAGGGTCTTTGCTGCATTGCCCTGCAGGACCTGCAACGGCGGCAAGGTGAGGTGGAGCGGCAGGCTGCAGAAGCCTCTACATCTGCAGCTGAGGCGGGCACGCGCATTGAGACCCTCACCCAGGAGAGGGACCAACTCCAGTCCCAGCTAGCAGCAGCTGAGAAGCAGCACGCGTCACAGCTGAACCTAGCAGCTGCTGAGGCCCAAGAGCGGGTTACGGAGTTGCAGAGGCAAGTGGCAGACCTCGCGGCTGACAGGGACGCTCTGCAGAGTCGGCTGGAGGAGGCGGAGCAGCAGGTGGCCAGCAGGGATTCAGCCCTGCATGACCTGACCAACAGGTAGTGCAGTGGATTGAGCACTTCCATGAGCAGTCACAGCTTGCCGGGGCGGTTGCTTCCGTGGCAGTGCATGACGTCTCGCCAAGAGGCGTATGTTCTTATAATACATATCCAATGACTGCCCTCCATGTCCGTCTGGTGCTGGGATCCGGCATACCACTGCTGCACGCCTTAATAGGGCAGTCCCGGTTGGCCATATGCAGACTGGAAGCGCGTGATGGTGATCACAAAGAGGAGCTTGATGAGTACAGAGACCTCCTCAAGCAGGTGCAACCCGCTAACAGGCAACCTCTTTTCTGACCTGATTGTCCTTCTGTGTGTACATTTAGAACCTGGCATCCTGGTGTTGCTTGTTAAGGAGTCCTGGGAGTGGGCGACACTCCAGAGTGCAAGGCTGCGTATGGGGTCACCTGCGCTGGCTGGGAGTTTCCGGCAAAATGCAGAGGACATCCAGTGCCAAAGACTGGTTGCTCGTTCTTGCAGATGAAGGCGGAGCTGGACTTGGCAGAGCAGCAGCTAGCTGATATGCACGAGCAGCTTCAGCGGCAACAAGGCTTGCCAGCGCAGGGACACGCAACGGAGAATGGCACCAGTGGCAGCACCTCTGAGCTAGAGGGAAGTTCGCGGGAGGCAGAGGCGCAGCTTACAGCTCTGCTGGAGAAGGTACGTCTGAGATTTCAGGCCCTTGTTATCGAGGGCTGGGTAAGCGGCAGTGAAGATGTTGTTATGGTATGCAGGCCTGTCATCGTGCTGAGCGCAATGAAAGGTCCTACCGGGAGGAATGAGCACTATATCCATATACCTTGTGTTCAAGGAGGTCTGCTCAAACATCATCACAGCACATCAACATTAGGTTATTCCAGGGTCTTTCAAGCAGACTCCCAGCAGGCGTTCTCGTCATGCCATACTGCCACACTTCATCTGCACCCTCAACAAGTTCCGATGACTTTTGTGCAGGTGCGCGCCCTGGAGGCCGACAATGAGCAGTTGCGAGAGGCAGAGCGGCAGACAACTGCAGAGCTGGCTCAGCGGCTGGTTGAGATATCTAGTCGTGGCCAGGCGGCGGCACAGCACCGGGTGGACAAGGAACTGCTGCAGGTGTGTTTTCGGGTGGCTTTCATACAGGCTCCATGGAATCTCTTGTGGCGCTCTTGGGGCTCTGCACTGATTTTGATAACTTGGAAGTGCTGGCCTGGTGTGAGCATGACCAAGACCTGTTTCAGTTGCTGATGTGGTCTTTCTCCAAACGAGGGTGAAGGGCTGTGATGCCCTTGTGCACAATCCGTGATGCACCTGTTAGATGAGGAGCTGGGCCAAGAAGCTGACAATGCTCCTTGTGCTGACGTGTTTGAAGTGCAGCTTGTGGGTAGACTTGAAGTCGATGTGCTGCTGTGGGGCAAATGGCATCGTTAGGCATTTCCGGCCTGCAAAAGCACTTAGTGATCCTGGCTGCAGCAGTCTGACTGGCCACGCTCCGACCAAGTGGTCAGCAGTGGTGGGTGCAGGGCGTTGATTTGTGGTGTGCAACTTTTTTTGTTTTGCTTTGGGTGGTGGCACGCAGGGCGCTATCCACACCGTGCGGGCGCATGTCTCTGAGCTGGAGGAGACGCTTCACATGAAAGATGAGGAGATGGCCGTCTTGGCAGCAGAGCTTGACCGCCTCAAGCAGGCTGGCGGCGGACAAGCCAACGGGGTTTCCAGCCCCAGGGAGCAGCACCATGAGCAGCAGGATCAGCAGCAGCAGGACGGTCAGCTGGATGGTGAGCCCGTGCAGCAGTCCATGTCGCCAGCAAGCAGCAAGGAGCCGCAGCGGCTTCAGCAGGTGGTTGCAGAGCTGGAGGGCCAGCTAGCCGAGGCAAGACACGCCTTGGAAGTGGCCGGCAGCGCTGCTGCCGAGGAGGGACTGGCTCACACAGCGGAGCTGGAGCACCTGCAGCAGGAGCTAGCAGCCGTGCGGCAGCAGCTGGCCTCTAGCGGCAGCGCAGCCGCGGGCGAAGCCGCTGACCTGAGTGGCCAGGTGGAGGCGCTGCAGGCAGAGCTGGCTACAGCGCAGCAGCGGCTGCAGGCAGTGCAGGCTGAGACGGCTGCTGCGGAGGAGGCATTGCGCCAGCAGGTGGCAGGCTTGCAGGTGAGTGATGTGCCCCGTTGCGTCTTGAGTATAGGTCAGGTTGAGCAGGCACTCGGGTTGTTGAAGCCAACGGCTTGTGGTGCTGGTCAGGGAGCTGCTGAATGCACCTGCGGAAGCCTGTAGAATTGTCTTTGGATTATGTCACCTGTGGGTCAGGTCGACGAGCATCCACTGGCCCATCTTATAATAAACAGGGTGGCACCCCAGCAAGGTGTTCGACTTCAGCCATGCAGTCATCTGCTAGTGCAGGCTGACGTGGCAGCAGCACAGGAAGCACTCCAAGCCGCCCAGGCTGCCGCCAGCAGCGTTCCAAGCCTGCAGCAGCAGCTGGCTATGGCAGAGGAACGCGTTGCCGCAGCTACCACAGCCGCCCTTGAGACGGAGGCCAAGCTCTCGCAACAGCTAGACAGGCTGCAGAGCGAGTTAATGGCCACCAGGGAACAGGCAGCTGAGGCAGGTGAAGAGGTGACGTCACTGCGGCGGCAGCTTGGTGCGGTCAGGGAGGAGAGCGGCGGCAACACTGCGGCTGGAGCTGAGGCGCTTGTGGCTGCCCAGGAGAGGGCTGCTGCTCTGGAGGCCCAGCTGGTGACCCTGGAGGCTCAGCTTCAAGACACCACTGCAGCAAGTGGGTGAACGACTGTGTGTTTGTGAGGCCCTGGAAACATTGGTGCCCTCCATGCCTAGTGCGGTGTGAACAATGGCAGCCTAGTTTATGCATGCATTGCCGCAACTGATTATTTACTGGGCTATGTGACTGGCACTGTTTCTTTCCTGCATATTACAGCAATCTTGCTGCTTCTGTAGACTAGCTTCCTGCTGAGACGTGTACCTTCCTTGCATTGCAGGCACGGCCAGGCAAGACCGGGCAGGAGCACTCCAGCAGGAGCTTCTGCAAGCGCAGACAGAGCAGGAGGCCCTTCAGGAGCGGCTGGCTGCCGTGGAACAGGCGGCCGGCGAGGCAGCTGCGGCAGCCGGCCTGCAGCTGCAACATCGCCTCACCGAGGCAGAGAAGGCTCTGGCTGAGGCTCAAGCGGAGCTGCTGAGCCAGGGCTCGCGAGTCTCCCAGCTGCAGCAGGAGCTGGCTGCTGCAAGGGAGCAGGGCCAGCAGGCAGTGCAAGAGCTTGCTGCGGCCAGGGAGCAGCAGCAGCAGTTGGAGCGTGAGGCGGCAGCCGCACAGGAGCAGCAGCAGGCAGCAAAGCGGCAGGGACAACCGGGGGAGCAGCCAGCCGCAGATGTGGCTCTTTTGTCGAGTTGCCCGTCCGAGGCTTCCATGTCGCTGGACTTTGGCAGCCCAAGGGGCTCTGCGTCGGACCTCTCGGCTGCAGCGGGTGCGGGGGGTTTGCTCAGGACGTGTTAACACATCGTGCTGGAATGACACCGAGGTTGGCCAGGCCTTTGAAGAGCCTCTGCGTGCCCTGGGTGCGCGTAACAGCAGTCATGGGTGGGCTTCTTTCTTGGCATGGGGTACGCTTGGCCTGCAGCGGTTGTTTTTGTGCTGCTCTAGTAGCTTTGCGATCGCCAGGCTGGGCCCAGTTAGGCGGTTTGCCAGTTAGGCTGCGCCAGGGCAGCAGTGGAGTGAGCACCAAGCAGGTCTTTATGGACCCTGCTTGCAGATGTAGCCACCCTGCGCGTGGAGCGGGAGAAGCTGCTGAAAGAGCTGACAGACGCCAAGCGCAAGTTTGTGGTGGTGGCCAAAAAGAAGCAGCAGGAGTTTGCAGCAAGGTGACTACTTCCCCTGAGCACTCCTTTGCTTTGCCGTCAGGTGTGCATGGGGTCCACTTTTTGTGAACAACACAGCGGGCCTCAACATGCAGGGACAGCAGAGCAGGGCAGCCTGCCAACTCGCCGCGCAGCTTGCAGTCTGCGCCCCAGCCTCGGAGCCAGGCGCCTCGAATGGCATGCACACTTGCAGGTTCAGAGCTTTTATGATTGTGTGGTGCTCGCAACATGTTGTTGACCCAGGTCATGCGAGAGCATCCGAGCAGCGCTGGCTGGTTGGGTGCACACCCCTGGCAGCTATTGCTTGTAAGCCAAGCTGGACAGTCTTGTATTGAGGCCTGTATTTACCCCTGCGCGGCCTGAGCCCCAGCCAAAGTCATTCCTGCCATGCTCGCAGGCTGCATGAGGTAGAGGAGAAGCTGACTGCCTCTGAAGCTTCCCGGTCTGACCTGGAGCAGCAACTGGCTCTGGCACGCAGCCAGCTGGCAGACTCCCGTGCCCTCATGGACTCCACACAGGTAGGGTAGGCCGCTGTGCAGGGTCCACAGGCAGATGCGAGGCAGATGCAAAGGATGCAGGTCCAGGTCTTCTTACCCTTGAAAGTTTGCTGTTGTCGCTAGTCAACCGTTCTTCCTGGACTGGATAGGCACATGCATGTGCGCACGTATGCGTTTTGTGGTTGCAGCTACCGTCCCTTTGAGGTATGCTTGGGTCTTTTTTGTGTTCTGTGTGGCTAACACCATGATTAATAAAGGATAGTTTTGCAATCTGGAGTGGTGGACTTAGCCAGGGCTTGCGGGGCTGCAGGGCAACGTGCATGCACAGCTGCAGCAGTGGCGTTTGATAGTTGAGGAAAAGGAGCAGCGGCTGGCGCAGCAGGCGGCCGCTGCAGGCCGGCTGGAGTCCGACCTGCGGCTGCAGCAGGCAAAGCATGAGTCAGCAGTTGCTGAGCTCAACCTCAAGCATGACGCGGTGGGTGATGCCTCGATGAAGGTCATTAATGGGTGCTGAGGGATGTTCTAGTGATTCCTGCCCCTGCCTACAGGTCTGTGTGTGCACGGTGCGCAAGGCCTGAGGGGGTGACCTGGCATGCATGTGAACCCAACCTGATCCGATGCTGCACAAGCACCCTGAACCGGTGCTCAATAACTGTTTTTATAGCCTAGTGCTGAGCAGAGGCTTGCTGTGCGCATGAGCTGGCTGGACCACAGTCAGTCAGTGCTGATATAGTCTCCCGCCACCCGCTTCCTTGCCTGCGCGCTGGCAGGAGCTGCAGCGGCTGCGGCAGGAGGTTGAGGCGCGGGAGGAGTCCCTCGGCAAGCTGCAGGAACAGCTGGAGGCAGCCCGAAGAGAGGTGGCAGCACTGGAGAAGCGGCAGGAGGGCCAAACCGCCGAGGTGGCTGGGCGGGTCAGTTGTACGGCTTATTAGTCATGCTTCTTATGATGCAGTGCACCCCTTTTTGAACTAGAAGCTACCCTTGACTCAGCCCAATAGGGAATGCAGAGGCTGTTAAGCCGGTGAGTAGTATTCGAACCTCTTTCTACTGCTCAGCCTCGTTCTGCTTGCTGTACTGCTGAAGCGGCTTATCCTTAGGATGGGCAGGCCTGGGACACCCTTGCAGGTGCCAGAAAACCATGTATACCAGCTTGTTGTGCGACTAGTTGCAGGAAGCCGAGCTGGCCAAGCAGTTGTCTGAGGCCAAGTCGGAGGTGGAGCGCATACGGAAGGAGCAGGAGGGTGAGCGCACGCGGGTCAAGCGGGCAATGGCAGAGATGAAGAAGAAGATGGAGGGGTAAGTAGGTAGAGCTTGTCCATCCCTGAGGCGGTTCTGTGGTAGGGTGATCCGCCGCCATTAGTGCTTGCATGACCACCCCTCCCAAACCAGCAGGCTTGCACGGCGCTGTGTGGTCTTGGTTTGCGTTGGCTTGGCCCTCCCAGCAGCTGCACTGGTCACGGCAAGAAGGTGCGAGGCCATTAGGTAATACCATTTGATGTGTCTCTACTGTCTCTACAGGCTTCAGAAGGAGAAGCAGGCGGTGGAGTTGGCGTCCGCTGAGGAGCGCGGCAAGGCCAGCGCGGAACTCATGCAGCTGAGAAACGAGGTGGGCGCTACCAAGGACAGTGGGTCAAGGCCTAACCCGTGTTGTGGGACAGCAGGTTGCCCTTGGAATTGATGCACACCAAACACTGTTACAGTTCGTGTGCTCCCGCTTCTAAGCCTCCCCAGTACATATACAGCCAGTCATACCCTGGACTGACAGCTGGTAGGTAGGCCCCACTTGTCTACCCTTTGACATTCACCATGTGCCTCCTTTCAAAACCCGCTTGATGGCAGGTGCGGGCCGCCGAGCAGCGTGTCCAGCAGGCGAAGGAGGAGGCAGGCCGGCTCCAGAGCGAGCTGAAAGAGTACAAGGCGCGGGCGCAAGCGCTCCTGCGGGCCAAATCCACCGAGATCAAGTCTGCCAAGGACGATGCTAGGTGGGTGCCCATGCAAGTGTTGTTGTCGGCCTTATCCACCAGGTCTAGCTGGAAGTGAAGAGGTATATGCCTGTGGAGTCGTGGTCACTTCCCAGATGGCTCATGCAAAACCTTGGCTGCGCTGATGGCACTGAAGAGTTAGCTACCTGATACACTGCCTCCTCACCGTAGCTTTAACTAGGGATCTGGCACTTTGGATGTTCCGCCCCGCTTTTGTGCAGGGCGAAGCTAGGTTCCCTGGCATGGGCACTTCAGCGTGTCGTGAGGAAAGCATCCTAAGCATACTCACTAAATGCAGGGAGGAGCTGCAGCTGGCGTTGCAGCAGGCCGAGGCCCGTGCTCTGAGGGCAGAGGAGCACGTTCGCCAGGTGGGATAGATCACCAGTGGGATTGGCGTCACTGCTGTGTCCCTTGCCGCCCAGCAGCTTTTCGAACCTGTTGGTCGAATCTGTTGGCCTCATAATGGCCTACTCCTGGAATCGACTGTGCAGGTTATCGTGCATATGTGTGCGAAACTCTCACATGCCTACTCCCTTCTACACGCGTAGGCTGCTGACTGCTGGTGTCCTACAACGCAAATTCTGCCTTTATTCAACTGCAAACCTGTCCTTCCTATATCAGGCTCCCACTCCTCTCCACCTCCCTTGCAGGCTTCGGACCAGCTGCGAGACCTCCACAGCCGCAGCTCCGCTGAGCTGGCGGCAGCAGCCAGCCGGCACGAGTCCGAGGCGGCACAGCTACAGCTGGCGGCGGCACAGGCGGGAGAGGCAGCTGAGGCAGCCAAGCGGTGAGTGGCGGGGCAAAGTATCCGGCAAACAGTGCAGTATAGTGGGCTGCATACCAGAGTAGAAGGTAGCTGAGGCAGCCAAGCGGTGAGTGGCGGGGTCAAGGTGGCGGGGCGGGGTGGTCCTTACAGGCGAGGTGGTGGCCTGGCAGGGCGTGATTGCTGCTACCACCACCCGTCTTTGAGGCATGGCACAGGGACGGCAGCAGAAGCCTGGCTAACGGCGAATGGTGATCACTGTCTGTGAAGGAAGTGCTTTCGTCTAGATGTAGCAATCCTGACACAGTGGGTAGACGGTGGGCTCCTCATCGCACAATCATGCGCTCCATGGTGTGCAGGGCCTACGACCAGCTGAAGCTGCGCTATGAGGCGCTGGAGGGGCGGGTGCAGGCTTTGCAGCAGCAGCTGGGTGACGCCTCGCAGCAGGCAGCCGCGGGTGGCAGGCTGAGGGAGCAGCTGGAGGGTCTGCAGCGGGAGCACGCTGCGCTGCGGGAGGCCAGCCACAGCACGGGCGAGGCCAAAGATCAGGGTGAGTGTGGACCTGGAGTGTAGTAAGGGGGCTCTGCAGCACAAGCATGCTGCTCTGGGGTATGCTAGACACGGCCCTCGGGACGCCAAGACCAGCGCGTACTTGATTTAGGTAGGGAGACTCGTCTGCGGGTGCATACTGCGTTGCAAAAGACCAGCAACTGGGCCGTGGTTGCATGTTTGTGGGCTTGTTGGTCTCTTAGTTAGAGGGGGTGTTAACAGCCAGGCCTTTTTTAAATCAAAGCCCCTAGCAGGCTGTGTTAACTCCAAGCGATAGTCTTACTGTATCCTCCATCCTTGCAGAGATTTCGCGGTTGCTGGATGCCAATGCCGGCTTGCGGGATGAGGTCGCCGCTCTGAGGTCCCTGGCTGAAGGCTTGCGTGCAAACATGGGAGCAGGCCCAGGTACTACTTCGTGGCTGCACAGCTGTTGCAGTGCATCTCATTATTGCCTGATCGAAGCGCTGCAAATATATGTGCAGCCCCAGGTACTGGCTTGGCCATGCACACACTTCCCAGCTGCTTGGTGTGAAGGCGTGGCGTATGCCAGCTTGGGCCGTAGGCTACGGCCTAGAGTTACCTATTCGGGGTGTGTGCTGCTGTTGCAGGAACGCCCCGCAGCGAGCTAAATTACCAACTGCAACCCAGCGGCTTTGTCGGCGGTGGCATCGCTCCGGAGCGCTCGCTGTCTGTCAGCACCAGCGTCTCTCGACTGGGGGAGCCGCCGAGTGGGGCCTTCTTCGGCGGCCGCGGTGGTATCGTGGGGCGGTCGGCATCTGATGCTTTGGACCTGGATTCTATGGTGGCAGCAGAGACTGGTGGGTTCATTTTCAGGGAAGTCAGAAGTTGGGTCATCTCTACTGTTGCTGCAAAGGACCGGTCATTTGTCGTGCTTGCCTTGGTGCCTTGGCGATTGTGATTCGCTGTGGCGGCTGAGACTCGCCGGTCTGGTTTGCCAGCACGGTTTCACGAGGGTGATAGAGGCGACCCAACCACGTGTCACCTCAACAGCATGGGGGATGTGGTGGCAGATGTCCTGCGACCTTTACGCTGGTTTCCTAGGGTGTGCTTACTTGTACGAGGGCCAAAGAGCGTCACACACTTCGTCGCTCTGGCACAGCATGCCTCGGGGGGTGGCGCCGAACTAGTAGGCAACACAGTGTGATGGCCAGCTCAGCATAGCACAGCGTAGCATTCCATATGACTTTACTCTACTGTGACCTAGGCTTTCTAATGTTGTTGTGGTAGCTGCGCCTCGTTTGTTCCATATGGCTACTCACATGTCAAGCGGGCTGTGCAGGCATCGGCGGCTCCGGCGCCCACCTCCTTGCGCTGGCGGAGCGTGAACGCCAGCTCAGCACAGCGCAGCGCCGCGCAGCAGAGCTGGAGGCTGAGCTGGCGGAGCTGGAGAGGGAGTGCCATCTGCGGCAGGCTCAGGAGGCAGCTCTGAAGGAGGCCGTGAGGGACCTGCAGAGAGAGATTGAGCGGCTCAAGCTGACGGGCAAAGCAGGTGGGGGGGCTAAGCGGCTGTATGCCTTGTTGTGGAAAACCAGAAACACCCAGCCTTGTGGCCCGTGTTGAAGCGGCTGTGAAGGGAGGGCAGAGTAATGAGGGTGACACGAGTTAACGGGCAACGTAGATGGAAGTTGGCAGGGAGGGAGGGGGGCTTGGGGGGCATAGACGGCAATTGATGGCAGTCCATGCCCACAAGAAGGGTTGACCGTGACGGGCAAACCAGCTGCCGGTGGGGGTCGGAGTTAGGAGTGAGCAGGTTCGGGGACGGAGCCCAGCTGGGTGTTGGGGATACGCAGTGTGCAACGTTGAAGCAGTCCAGCAAAAAGGAACCTGAACCGCAAAACCTGCTCATGTTCAAAGGTACATGGACCGGCAAGCCAACAGGCCGTGATGGTTGCTGTTCCACACACCTGGTTGGGACCCTAGCAACCCCACACCCTTGCTTGGTTTGGCTTGCAGCTGACATGGAGTACCTGAAGAATATTCTACTCAAGCTGTATGAGACTGGGGAGGCCGAAAGCTTGCTGCCCGTGCTGGCCACCATACTTAAGCTCAGGTGTGGGGTCCTCTCAGGTCTGCTCTAGCCTTTCTGACAGGTATCGCCATCTGGCCATGGTCCCCCTGAAGGGCTGCTGGCAGTAAGGTCGGTGTTGGCAGCTGTTGTTAAATATATGTCTTGTTGCAGGGGAGAGCCCAGGTGCTTGCGTAGGGTTAAGCAAATGGGTTGTGGAATGGGAGTTGGTTTTATGGTGCTTCCCACTGCAAGCCCTGAAGGCACCTAGATGGGGCTAGTGTCCGTTCTTTGCTGTTTGGGTGTGAGTGCTGCATTGTTCCGGCGTGTGTACCGCGTCCTTATAATATATTGACATATCTGCGATGTGTCATCATGTTTCTTGCGCCTCTGGACATGAGGGCAGTAGCCAACAAGCACGTGTCTGGCATGTTAGCTGATGGGGGCAAATGGGGCCAGGTGGGCTAGTCCGGCCGACAATTGACAGTGCTGAATGCCAGGGTCCGCCCTGGGGGCTCGCCTGGGTTTCTGTGCAAGTACATCCCTCCCCATGTGGTCGCTGCCTCGCTGCCTGCAGTCCTGCGGAGGTGGAGCATTGCCGGGACGGGATGCGACGGCGGGCAGAGTCGCAAGGGGGCGGCGGGTCAGCAGCAGGTGAGGTAGCGCACAGCACTGGCAGGCGCACCTTGTGGAACCATACAGGCATCTGTGGGGTGTGCCAGCCAGGGACATAGCAGTTGAGCCTGCCCCTTGCAGGCACGTGAATGCCAGGGCGAAGGTGACTCCGTGGCTGTGAGAGTTGCCATCCTAACGGGACGACTTGCACGCTTTGCAGGGGAGGGCGCCTCAGGGGACGGCAACTCTTACCTGGGCAGCTGGGCAAGCTGGCTAGGGGCAGGCAGCGCCAGCTGATCCCCGCGGAATCCGAGTATGTTGGTATGGGGGATGTGCACTTAGACGAGCAACAAGGGCTGCATTGATGTCCCTCGAAGGGTCACCTTGGCCTTCACAGCGTTTGAGGGCTGGACCTGGCAGGGCCAGGTAGCCGTTCCAAGTAGCTGGAATGTGGGGCAGATGTGTATCATGACTTCCCGAACACAATGCATGGGGCTACTTTGCTTGTGCTGGCATTTTCATGCTGAGTTTGGGTGTCTGTGAAGGCTGCACGACTGTGGCCTTTGGGCAATAGCATGGGACGGCATGGCAATTGTCCAGCAACACTGAACGGTGGCCCAGCATTTCATTCTTGCTTTGGAGATGTAGCTCAAGAAAAAACTTGCACGTGCATTTCATTGAGCCACGGCAGTAATCTGCCCTTATGAATCCACCCTTCAGCACTGCGCTGCGTGCTACAACGACAACTTGCAAGACCAAAGAAGTGCAGATGGGACAGGTATGCCTTTTTGATACAAACTGGAACAGTTGATGCCACAGAGCTTACCCATTGCATCCAGCCCTGTCAGTGCAGTTCCCCAACAAGTTCCCCAACACCTCTCCTTGGTTCGCACTGCCTGCCATGTTGGACAAGTACGTAATGCACAACCCAGCAAGAACAATGCATAGACCCTGTCAGCCCAGTAGACCCGTACCTCCTCTCTCATCGCATTACCTGTCACCCTGAATAAATGAAGTGGCCTCTGCTGAGTGACACCTCAAGTCTTAACACTAAAACACTACGCTCCGCACCGCCATGGCCATCCTGAAGGGTACTGATGTCAATCATGCATTCTGCTGGGTAGCTTTATAGATTCTGTAGGCCGCAAGCCAACAGCAGAAGTTCCCAAGAACGGTTGTCGCTGCTTGCACCACCACCAACCACTGCACCAAGGGCAGGGAGGCAGCTTGTCAGTACATGCCAGGTGATACGTGAGAGCACCTGATGCGGCTGTGACCGAGTGGCACAGGCATGCTAAAATACTTTCAACTTCCACGCCGCCCTGCCCCAGCACAGCTAAATCGCAGGTCCATTGTCTGTCAAGATCATGACAAGCAGCAATAGTAAGTGGTGTCGGTACATTGTGTACTGCCAGAGAGAAACTGCGGAGCTAGTGCCACACCTGTAGGTCACTTGTGTCATTGTAGAAGAAATGCCAGGTGCCTGCGACAGGGTTCAAAAGCACATTACTTCAACTGACTGCAGGGGGTGAAATAGGGCAAAGGTCAATAAACTGAGACATAATGGGTCATGACCAGATCCCCCGCGAAAAGGTATGGGTACTGCTGGCCTGGGACACCCGGGGCACCCGTCATTACCACAGCAGGAGGGCTTTACAAAAGGCCACGACCGCTGCCAGGCACCAACTCTCGATACAATTCGCAACCTGGTGGGTTTATGCGACCCACACTTCATCAGCATCATGACACACTGCCAGATGTCACACAAGAGTGACGACCAGCAGGCCGAGGTCCGGTGTGCAGAAGGGAAAGCACACCTGAGGAGCAAGCTTCCAGCCAGCAACTTCAAGCACAATGCATGCAGGCTGACCAGCGACAAAGCACCAGGCCTGACACTTACAAGCACACATGGCGCTAAAAAAGCACGGCAGCATGGCCCAGGTCAGGCCCTTCCACTGGGGGACGCCCGACACCTCAGCATACTGCGGGCAAGAACTGGGGGAAATGGCTTTGGAAGCAGCACATGCCTGACGTGTTGAATGAGCTTGCCTTGAAGGCAACATCCAGCTCGCACGGCAAGCAACCCCAGCTTTTGACAAACATGAGCAGCCTGTCAAGGGAGTGGTTGGGTGGGGCCAGGGGCAACTATATCAGGAGTTGCCAGGCTGCCAGGCTGGGCCCAAGCTCACCTGCCAGATAAGTGTCATGGCTGCTGTCCACTCCAGTACGGATGACGTGTGAACAGCCCAAGTTGGCAAGCTCAGTGCGTTTGCTGGCTCCGGATGAAGCGACAAGGCCCAGGCGGGCTGTGCAAGCACGAGTGGCAAGACAAGCAGTCCCACGGACGCAGCCGCGACCAAAGCTGGTTGCTGGGAAGGAGGAGTGCTGGTGGGCCGGGGAAGGGCGTGGTCTGCACTGCTGCTGCTGCTGCTGCTGCTCCCTTCACTCCTGCTCTCTGGGCTGCTGCAAGTGTCGTGCTGCTGGGAACGGCAGGAGGCGAGAGGGGATAGCCGACTCTGAGCTCGCATGCGCGCATAAGGTGCCGTGCCTCTCCAAAACATGGAGGCCCCGGACGCCCTCAACATGTTGCTGGTGACCCCGCAAGACATCCTCAGGGCCTAACACTAATCTAAACAGGGCGAATATCGGAATTGAAACGCCAACTCCCACACTGGGATGTCAAAATGCAGTCGGCAAGCCTCACAAGCCAGCTGGCAGTGCCCCGAGCGGGAAGATTGTAATACAGCAACAGTAACAGTCCTTTTGCATATTTCATGGCATCGATCCCTCAAATAAGATCCCAGACTGGCAGCCGGCGTACCATGCTGTGAAGGAAGTGATCAGTCATCGGGAGTCTGATCTGAGAGTGAAAATGGGGGACATAGCGCAGCAGCTACCCCAGTTGGAGCTGGCATGTGCGGCTCTCTATAACAGCAAGGTAGGATTGCTCCTGCGCCTCGTGTTAGGCTGGTGATGGTACGCCTGTGACTCCTTGGACAGCGATCAAGCGGCGTTGGGGCCTTCTGCGGCAGCTTGCTCCATCCAGCGCTTACAGGCGGCGAGGGTTCCCCTGCAGGACCCGACGGAGAGGTCCCAGGCCGAGCAGATGCTCAAGGTGTTTGGCATGTCTACAGAGTATGTGGCACACTGCAAGGTGCGGGGGCCAGGCAGGCGTTGCTGCTAGCTCAGCTTGACATTTCGACTGTATATACAGGGTGTTGCTAGCCCACTGTGAAGGGGGCGTAGGCTAGTTCGGCCATGCCCTCTGCAGGCCTGCAACCCTCCCATGGCTGTGTGTGTTGTGAATGCAGACCATCCTGGATATCTCCAACTCCCCTTACGCCCAGCTGCTGGCTTCCTCCAGCCTGATAAAAGTCATCACAGAGCACACGCTGGGGTGAGCCTGACCATTGCAGCACTGGCCGCCGGGGCTGTGGACTAGATGAGTCGACGTGTGTGCTATCAAATTTAACCTGCGAAGGCGACATCCTGGTCGCAGTCCAGCAGCATATGTACTTGGGTCGGCACTCGGTACAGAGACAGCATTGAGCGGGAGGTGCCTCAGGCTAGAACCAGAAGGGCAAGCTTGCGGATCGAAGTTATTTGTCTGGGAGGTGTTGCGCTTGCAGGGCACAGATCAAGCTTGAGATGCGAAACTACTTCCTAAACTACCTGGACAGGCAAGTGATTATCTGGGAAGGGGGCCCACTGCCTGGCATAGCCCCCAACCTCTGCTTGGAACAGGCCTGGGGCTTTGCAGTCGGCTTGGGACCGGGGGGGTGGGTGGGGCCACTTGGTACCATGGCTTCGGGTTGTTTGTGCTCCCTTCAGCCCCCTGTGGGTTGCATGGTACTGACCAGGCAAAGTGCCGGGGCCTGGGAGCAGCCACACACTGACCCCGGGGTGTCGCTGGCACCTATCTGGCTTGTCTCGCGCCCCGACGAGTGAGCCAGGCCTCACTACCCCAGCCAGCCAGCCCGCTCAACTCTGCAGATATGCAGCAGCTGGGGGTGGAGTGGCAGGGGGCGAGAATGGGAGGCAAACAGGGCGCCCCTGTTACATATGGACTTGATCTTTGCTGTGCGGCGACTTGCTCCTTGTGTTACACACTTCCCAACACACCTTGTCCGCCCCAGTCGATTGGCTCACCCGCTGCCCGCTGTCTGTCGGGCCTGTCACCCTCTGTGCAGCCGGGGGCCGCAGCTGGAAGGCTTTGTGGTGACGTCGCTCATCCAGCTGCTGTGCCGCACCACCAAGCTGGGCTGGTTTGACGACGACGCGTATCGCACTGTGGTGGACGATGCCCAGAAGCTGCTGGAGAAGGGCACGCAGGTGGGCCTGCCGTGCAATCAGGGGTAGAAGGGGACGGAGGTGGGCCTGCCGCTCAGTGAGTTGGAAAAGTGCCCCTCAATCAGTTGGAGAAGTGCCCCTCCCCGTTGGAGAAGGGGACGCAGGTGGGCATGCCGCTCAATAAGTTTGAGAAGGGGACGCAGTTGGGCCTTCTGGGCGTCCAGTATTTGATGGGGACACAGGTGGGCCTGCCGCTCAATCAGTTGGAGAAGGGGACGCAGGCGGGCCTCCTCTGTATCAGCCTCTTGGCATTCCAGGTTTACAAAGAGCAATCAGAGCCGGCTGGCTGTAAGTGTTGAGTTGGGCCCGGAGGTGGGCCTCCTGTTCAACAAATTGGATCACAGCATCTAGGACTGGCAGGTCTTGGAGTGAGGACCGCCTCCCCTGCCACACCCTTGCTCACAAGCTGGCAGGCGCTCCATAGCTGATGCCGCCCTGACAAAGGGCTGCATGGCCTTCGCCCTCCTCCTCTTTTGTCTCAGCTTGCTCGATGCGGGTCTGTGGCACAGTCCGCATCTGCCGCAGGCCCCCTCCCTTTGACTGCTAGCAACCAGGGCTGAGGATCCATTGGAGATTCCTATCCGGGATGCCGTCCAGTGACAGCGTAGGACGTGGTGGGCACCAGTCCAAACAACCCGAGTTGACCAACGTCCCTGATAATGGCTGCCCGCCCCCAGCCTCCATTTATGTGGTTTGAGCTGGACCCTCCGCCTTGTCTACCAAACCCTCCTTCTTGTGTGTCATTCCCCGCCCCGCTACCTGCTGGGCCACAAAACCGCCCCACCCATCCTGATTTCTTGATGCACCCTCCATTGTTCTGGGCTG
>BBXU01000884.1:0-18948 GCA_001598975.1 Parachlorella kessleri | reverse complement strand
GGNGGGGGGGGGGGCTGCGTGTCGTTGCGGACGCCGCTTGCAGTTACGTTGCTTGCTGTGCGTTTCGTTTAGCATGGCGCATGGTGGGGTAGTAGGGAGGGGAGGCGGCCATGGCGGCTGCAGTCTCGCCGGTCTCATCCTTCCTGAGACCCATCGCCCGTCCTTGCGCCTTCCTGCAGGCAGCAAATCATCTCCAGCCAGACGCCGGACCGGCAGCAGCACTTGGCCAACTGCCTGGACAGACTCATGCAGGTGTGGAGGTTACCAGGGGGGAAGAGGGGGGTAAGCTTGGGGTGACAGGGGAGGTAGCTGCGCCGGCGCGCACCCGCTGCTTGGCACAGGAGGCGGGTCTTGCCTGCTGGCCGTGGTGCAGGCCACGTTACCTTAGCAGGTGGTCATCAGTCCAGCGTAGCTTAGCGTAGTCATGTTTCGCAGCGTGCTGCCACCTGATCACAGATGGCCACTAGGATGCTAGACTGGGGAATATACCGAGGCCAGGTGTGAGCAGGCGTGGCTTATGACTTTGGAGGGCTTAACATGTGGGCTGCCTGCCCTTCTCACACCAGAATGAATTGGGCAACAAATTGAAGGGGTTTTGCTCATCAAGGAAATTATTGCAACACTGCAGGATGTGCAGCGCAATTTGGAGCCCAAGAACCGAGACAAGTTCACCCAGAACCTCACAATCGTCAGGCACGAGTTCAGGTCCAAGGTATAGCGTGGCACGGTAGGGAGGACCGCTCACGTCGCCTTTGACAGTGCCTCCGACTTTGCTGGGTGGTGCCAGCCAGACAGAGGGCGGTGTGTGTTTCTGGGTGGCGCTGGGTCTTTGCGCGAGGCTTTGTGGATAGGGCGTCGTGGCTCTTCCTGTTGCAGCAACAGGTGTCGGTGACACACGCCCCGTACACGATGGACGCAGCCCGCCCTGCTGTTGCCACACAATCTTGCGCATGGGTTGTGCTTCTCCCACAATGCTGGGGGTGTGCGGGATAGACCCTCGATGACGTATGCATAGGCTGCCGCCCTTTAGACGTGGCTACATAGGCTCTTTAGGTACTTGCCAGGGTTGGGCTGCTGTGGCGGCATGCATGTGAGTAGAAGGTGTAGGCAGGTGCATGCTTCGTGGGCAGGTTGCAGCTTTCCTCTGTGTGTTTTCTTTTGTTTTTTTCTTTTGGTGACATGTGGGATATAAGTATTAGTCCTAAGGCGGGGGTTCCCACCCTAGTTTTCGAGCCTGCTGGAGCCCCGTGAAACATATGCAACTGTAAAACGAAGTGTGAGGTTATCACTTTATTGGTGAGCAGCAAGTACCGCTGCGTGGGGTGCATTATCTCAGTATTGAGGCTCGACATCTACCCGGCTCAGCATGGAAAGGGTACCCCGTACTTCGAATGTACTGCCGAAAGGCAGGGATTGCAGTGCGAGACAACATCGAGCAGGCCCACCTGGTAATAAAACATAATTTAGCTGCGCATTCTATACTTTATATTCTCTGCTAAAAGCATGGCGCACTGTGGAGCCTTGACGATGCGCTGCACTGTGTCCCCTGCTGCTGCACCCAGCAGGCAGCAGCGTATGCAAGGTAGCCTTCTGCACGTTCCTGCGCTGCCAGAGGTTGCTAGTACCCACATGCATCCCGTGTTTAGCCATGTCGCTAGTGCTCGATTAAACTGTGGGATGGCTTAGGAGAGCAGCAGTCCTTAGCCTATCAAGGCTTTTTGCCCACGATAATTCTGCCTACCCCAGCTTCCTCTCTGCCAGTGTGCCTGTGTCAGAGCCTTGGTGGTTGTGTAAGTGAAGGTTCCGGACACTCGCTGCTAACGCAGGCTTGCAGCAGGGGGGCAGGCTGCTCCGGCTGCGGCCAAAGGCTGTGCTCACAGCACAGGCAGCAGACTTGGATGTAGCCAAGGCAAGTGGGCTACGTATTCAGTGTGTGATGGGTAGGAAAATGTGCAGGGGCCCCCGGGTAGACCTCTATTGTGGTTGCTGCCTATGGATTGGCTACAGCCTTGGCATTCTCTAGGCAGCCACCAAAGAAGGCTAGGCGGCTGCGAGTGGTAGGTGCTCGCCAGGTGGTGGCCCCCGCGCTGGGGCGGCGCGATGCGTTCCTCCCAGCCAGGCTGTTGGTGGCAGCCCTGTTTTGTGCGCTCAGGCAGCAGGGCTTGTCTGAGGCCCATGGACTTCTAGCACCCAGGGGACAGTATGCCGCAACAGCGTGTGGTGACAGTATGTGGCTCACGACGACCGAATCTCTCTGTGTGCATCTGTGCAGATGTCTCCGCTGGGGGACCGCCTGCTTGTCAAGCCGCGTGAGGCGGAGCAGGTGTCAGCAGGCGGCATCCTCCTGGCAGGCAGTTCAAAGCAGGCCATGGCTGACGCCCTCGTTGGCGAGGTACGTGATTTGCAAATATATGGTATGAGTGTGCGTAACAGATGCCTCGGAGTAGGCTGGGTGGCGTGGCAGCATGGTGGCCCTGTGCGGTGGGTTGCCGTGGCACGTTCGGGAGGCCTTTTGGTATAGAGAATCTGGGGTGTGCCGTTGGAGCTGAGGGTGACAAGATGAGCAGACCACGTGCGAGCTCGGAACGAGGTTGGGTGTTTGAGGCGCTTCCATCGCTGGCTTGCCTGCGTGCCTTTCACGCAATCATGGTGCCCAGGCGAGGGCCTAGTGGCGGTGGCTGGTGGGGAGGCATTAGGAACACACAATTTCTTCTTCTTTGAGTAACACAAACCAGTAGAGGCCGCTGGTGGTGGTGGTGAGTGTGCAGCCTGCCTGGCGCGCCTGCTGCGCATGCTGTGCAGGTGCTGGCTGTGGGTGATGATGTGGAGCTCCCCGGCGTGGCAAAGGGCGACACCGTGCTCTTCAGCAAGTACTCCTCCTCCGACGTGGCGGTCCCCGGCGGAGAGGTGTGCTTTGTGGCGCAGCGCAGCGTGCTGGCCAAGCTCAGCAGCTGAGCGCAGCGTCATTGGCACCAGCCTTCTCATTTCTGCGGTGGCGTGGACGGGAGCACTGTGGCAGGATGTGTGACTTGGCTCGGCACCAGACTCCTCATTGTTGTCGTGGCGCGTGCGGTAGCATTCTGGCAGGATGTGAGCTGGGCGGTTGCTGCTGTCAGGGCTGCATGCTTGCCGCTATCTCACGTTCTACATATAGGAGGGGCTGTTGGCCCACGCATGTCCTGGTAATGGTGGCTGGCATTGCGAACAGATGGGAGAGCTGTAGTGAGAGGGGTTGGGTGCAGTTATGCTCAGGGACTTGCCTGAGTTGCGTTTTCGCCTGTGGTTTCCGGCCTACTCTCTGTAGCCAGTGCCGCTTGGGAAGCACTGGTGTTTACGGTGGTGGGTCCCTCCCGCCCACTGGGGCATGGATGAATGGAGGGCCTGGATCCAGGGGTTTGCCCGTGTGGATGCCCTGATTTACGAGTCTGAAGGGTTTCCGAGGATGGGGTTCTGTGAGTAATGCGCTCAAAGGACAGGTAGGGGTATTTCTAGTCCATGCAGTCCAGGTTCTTCGAACGGAGCTGGTACCGGTATCTGGACGGTATCTTCCTGAGTTGCTGGGTTTTCAACAGGTGTTGCCTCTAGTGTAGCTGGAGCCCGTGTTTTACTACTTACATGGCTGAATTACATGTCTGCCAGCGGCAGCCAACAAATATGGGAAGGTCTTGAAAGACACCCTTACTGGCAAACAGAGAAACGAAACATCATGGGGTGCAATGAAATGAAGGGGACGTTGGAAAACACTGCGCAAGGCGCACACGGTGTCATGGGCGCAGACAGCTGCCCTGTGTATCACTTAAGCATCGCACATGCAGGGAACCCAATTTTCACCCTAAGGGCTTGGCCCAGGGCTCCACAGCTCACTGACTGGTAAGACGGAACGGCTTGTAAGAAGGGAAGAGGGATCTATACTCAAGCAAGAAGTTAAGGCAGTCTGGTTTAGGGCAGCCGCCTGCCGAGACAAGGTAAAACCCAGTGCTCCCGCGCCAAGCAGGCTAAAGAATAACACCTAGCTAGGGCGCTGTGGCAATGCCCAACCACCACAGCCCCAGCGGCTGTACAAAACATCCCCTCATTGAAAGCATTTAAAGTGGAGAGCTAAGCCCACCCACAGAGTCGCTCTTGGGCGCACGCGACCTCAGCGTTGCTGGAGGCCAAGCATACACGCACGCAAGTGCTGTCAGAGGCACGCAAAGCAGGCAAAGCACCCTTCCATGGGCACATAGTATCACAGCACAAGGCCACGTTCTAATACGCCTCATTCCTTGGAAGGGCCGACAAGAGACCCGGTAGGCCAAGGCAGCCCACCCAGCATACCCCAGCCCCCTACTCGCTCTATTATTACTGCAGTGCCACGTGCTAACTGGGCTCACACAGACAGCCAAGGGGCAGACGGGGCATGGACTGGGGCCCAAACCTGGACTTTGTATGTGGCCACGGCAGATGTCACAGCAGAATAGAATGGGCGGCCCAACATCACAAGCGCCGGAAGACCTTTCCTGCAGGAGTCCCCAGGCCGGATTCTAGACCCACGCATAAGCAGTCAAGTAACCTGCTCAGTAAAACACCCAGGCCACACGATGTGCACCGTCCCGCCCGGGTTTGTGAATCCCGGACTGCTGCTATTTAGCCTAGGCCCACCAACATGACACATAGTAAGAGAAACCTCACTACTTGTACATGGGCATAAGCCCAACACGGATCCCACACACACCGAGATCCCAGTCACCTTTGGGCTGCCACCAGGACCAAAGCAGCCCCAAAAAGCTCTAAGGCCAAGCACTTGGTAGCAACAAAGCACAGACCATACACCCAGCCAGGGGGTGGGGGTCTTGCTGCATGCCGGCCTACTGCTACTGCTGCCGCAGCGGCAGCGACGCCTCCAGGGCCTGTGGGAGGCTGCCCAGCCCTGAGGGTGTCAGGTCGCCGGGCGAGTTGGAGCCGCTGTCAGAGCCGTTCTTGGCAGCGGCGGCGGCGGCGGCGGCCGCCGCGGCCCGCCCCGCCTCCCGCTTGTGCTTCTGGCCCGTGATGTGCAGCGGCGGCTTGTGGTGGTGGTGCTGGCTGTGCAGGGGCAGGTGCCCTGCCGCGGCCTCGGCACCGCTGGCGCACTCCATCGGCACGGCCCCGCCGCCTGCGGCGGCGGCGGCGGCCGCTGCCGCGGCCAGCGCCGCCGCCGCTGCTGCTGCTGAGGTGGGTGTGCCTACGGAGCCTGCTGGCGCCGCTGTGGTGGGCGGGTACATGTGCTGCAGTTGAAGTGCTGCCAGGCGGGCCTGCTGGTTGGGGTCTCCGATCGACTGGGTGGCCGACTCACTCTCGTCCGCCTGCAGATCGGGGTGGGCAAAGATGCAGCATAAGAACCCATGGCAATACAGCATGACAACAGACTGGCAAATAGCAGCTGCATCCTGGCTGCTACGACTGTCATTCTGCCAGACTTCCAACCGCACCAGGGCCCACTTAATAAACACCCCCACCCCCCTCCCCTTCTCCGCCAGGCTGAGCTGGCGGACCGCCCCAGCTGGAGTACCGGCCCCTTTCCTAAGCCCCTACCCCAGCCCGCCCCCCACCACCCCACCTCACCTGCAGCCTACACCGCAGGCTGGCGTGGCCCCCCGCCGCCACCGCGTCCACGGCCATGCGCTGCTGCAGCCCGCCAGTGCCGGCGATGGTGAGGGCCCTCATCCCTCCTGCGCCGCCCCCCGCATTGCCGGCCGCGCGGCTCCTGCCGGGGCCCTCTGCCTCCCCCTCCTCATCTCCCAAGTCCTCCTCCAGGTGGTCATACTCCAGCCCCTCATCCTACACCAGAGGTAGAAGCAGGGACTCCTGTGAGGGACTCCTGGGAGGGACTCCTGTGTGGGAGGCAAAGGTAGGCAATCCTGTGTGGTCGTACTCCAGCACCTCATCCTACAACAGAGGTAGAGGCAGGGAATCCTGTGAGGGAATCCTGTGTGGGAGGCAAAGGCAGGAAATCCTGTGTCGGAGGCAAAGACAGGGAATCCTGTGCCCTCGTCCTCTTGCAAAGGTTTGTGCCACACAATAGGGCCTCCTTGTCTTCCTCCACAAGCGTGTGACACAGCTGTGAGGATGACTGAGACCAGGTATGCCCGCTGCGGGACTTGTGTCAAGGGCGTGTGATTATGTGTGGGTGCGCGTGCGTGCGGCAGACACTATCTGCGCGTGGGGGTGGGTATTATATGTCAGGTACTGATGTCCAAGCGCCCACCTCATAGCCATCCTGCTCCATGGGCTGCGCCTGCTGCGCATCCGCGGGCTGCTGTGGCCCGGCATGCACAGCGCGCTGGGCGCCGGCGGGTCCAGCGCCCTCGTCGCAGATGGTCACGTGGGGCGAGGCGGCCGTGGTCAGCGCACCGCCGTTGCTGCCCTGCTCTGCCCTGCTTTGCTCCTTGGCGACCTTGACAAACTGGCCCTTCACTCGCGGGCGGGCCTCAGCGAGGGCCTGCACTCGGTCAGGGGTGGGATGATGGTTGTGAGGACGTGGACAAGGGAGCCTCGCCGGCAATGTGCACCACGGCAAGCATGAATGCATATGAAGCACACCCTGTAGCACTGTTACAAACATGCATATGGGACCTGACACACAAACGCCACTGGTTTATGGTCGTCTCTCGTATAAGGGGCGTCCCGAACTCAATTGCTGCATCTGGTTGGCTATCGCAGCGTCTTGTGGCTGCAAGTGTGCTACACAAGCACAGCAGGACGGTCCAGGCCACTCATGACCGAGAAACTTCCATACTGGCTGCACAGTGGCGGCCTCCTCACTGTGGCGAGTGCTTAGTCCTAATCGCAGTTGCAGCACCAGATATGGTATTTCCCCGTTTACATAATGCAAGTTTCTGGTTATTACCACCACCTTTCACCTTGCGGGCCTGGTAGCGGATCTTATTGCTGGCATTGAGGTTCTTCCGTTTCTCCTTATACTTGTTCAAAGCCTGCAGGCAAGGAATGGCAGCACATGAAGCCCTTACCCATCGCCTTGCTGTGCGCGGGCGGACCACCCAACCCAACATTGTCACCTGGCCCAGTGTACTGTCAGGGCGCCCAAGCGCATGCTACTGGTACCGACAGATGTCCTTGTGCATCCAGGGAGGATTTGAAGGCGACAAGGCCAGGTCCGATGATACTTTCCAAGTGCGTTTCACATCCAGCAAATGTCGACACAGTTACGCCTATAACAACCACAGCACCCCGGGCGGTAGCCATGACAACACAGTGCACAGCCACGACACGTCATAAACCAGGCCAAGAAGGGCTGTGAATAGAAATAAATACAGTGCCATACACAGTTGACAGGCAAAACCAACACATGTTGAACCTCCCCCTAGCAAGGGCTGGTCAGCAGTAAACCGCAACCTTTCTTAACATCCCAGCACACCTGTTGCCTGGCCTCCCGCTTGCTCTGCGCCTCCGACATTGCCACCTGGCCAGGGCCTTCCAGGCCGGAAGGCCCCCCAGCCCCTGCCGCGCTGCTGGGCCCGCTGGGGCGCCCGGCCAGCATGCCGGACCCGCCCCTGGCCATCGCTGCTGGGTCCCCCGACATGGGGACCCCGCTGGGCGCGCGCGAAGCGGGCCCCAGGCTCTGCCCTGGGGGCAGCGCCCCCATGGCCGCGGCTGCGGCCGCTGCCGCGGCGGCGCCGCCGCCGGGCTGCGGCCCGGGCTGCTGTAGCGCGCCCCAGGGGCCGACCGGCTGCCCCGGCGGGCGGGCCCAGGGCCCGGGTGCAAAGACAGAGTGCGGCGGTGCCAGTGGGGGCTGGTAGGGCAGCATGTAGCCCTGCTGGCCCAGGCTCTGGTGCGCCAGCATGGCCTGCTGCACTGCCGCCAACTCCTGGGAGGTCTGCAGGGCATAGTGCACCCAGCAGCTGGGACATGGCTGCCGCCAGGCACTTTGGGGGACACATTTAGAGGGGGGATAACAGCGGCATTTTGATGCATCCCATCCACTGGTAACAGCATTGAAGAGGGGCAGTTCGGGGCTGGGGGTACGCACTAGCATGCAGGATAACTCCTTTCACCCTCCCCGACGCACGCACTAAAGAGGTACGCCGGCGCCACAGCTTATACTTCGCCAAACCCTAAAAAAAACTTGACAAGGGGCAACGCCGCCTACCCTAAGGCAAGCACCTCACCCCCCGCAACAAAAGACGTCAACACTGTCTCTTGACCAGGCACTTGACACAGCATGTGAACATGCCAAGCACATGGCGTGGGCCAGCCAGAACCAAAAGGCACCAAAACACTGAAGAGAACCCACCAGAAGAAAACAGCAAACACGGTAAACCCAAATAAAACACAAACCCCATAGAAAACACGCAAGGAGACAAAGGACGGGCAAAGAATTAGCAAAGGGTCAGTCCGCACAATGTAGTTTGCAGCCCCCACCTGTGGCACGTACGGGCCTGTAGGCCCCCCCATGGGGAAGTGGAAGGCGGGGGCGCCAGCCAGCGGCATGCTGGGGTGCAGCTGCCCCGCTGGATCCAGGGGATTCCCCCACGGGAATCCCATGGGAGGCGGGGGCCCAAAGGGCGGGAGAGGCCCTGCATGGATGCAAGCCAGAGAAGGTCCACAAGGAGCAGGGTTGACTAACCTTAGGAGGAGGGTGAGTCACCGGCGAGCACGTTTGCCTTGGGTGGCAGGGGGGCTCTCCGTGCAACGTCATGCATGACTGGGAGCAGCAAAGACTGTGGGTGGTGCGGGCATCAAAGCTGCACAGTCACCGACTCGACGGCTTGGGACCATTAACGAGTCAGTGGCTGGGCGGCAGCATAAGTCTATGATGGTAGAACTTACAGGGCCAGGCCATGCTTAGGAGCACATATAACATTACCAGTCAGTGACTAATCCCAGGGGCGGACAAGGGTAAGGCAGCCGACTCACCAAAGGGCGGCTGGGGGAAGGGCCCAAACAGCGCAGCATGCTGCTGCGCCTGCTGCGGCGGCGCGAGCAGCGGCGGCGCCCCCAGCGACCCGCCAAAGCTGTGCGCCGGGTGTGCTATGTGCGCTGGGTGCTGCTGCACGGACGCCATGAGCGGGGGCGGCATCTGGGCCGGGCCCCGGGGGAAGTGGGCGTGGGCAGGCATGAGGCCCAGGTTGGGACCGCTGCCGGTTGCAGAGGTCATGCCAGCAGGCACAGCAGCCATGCTGCTGGGGTCCCTGCTCGGGTCTGACCAGGCTGCTGCGAGCGCTGCGGCGCCCGGTCCAGTCCCGGCTCCAGCGGCAACAGCGCGGGGGTTTGCGCTGGTGGCGGCGGCTGGCGGCGCGGCGTAGCCGCCGCCGCGAGAGTGCGGCAGGAGCGTGTCGTCAGAGGCTGTGGTCCGGCTAAACTTCACCGGCATGGGCTTCACCTGTGTAGGGCAACGTCAGAAGCCACATCTTAACCTCTGAGACCCTAGGGCACAGCAGGCGACAGTATGGGGTCGGGGCTGCCTGCTTGACAGTCTCTAAGAATCCTCTCCCCTGCCCCAAACAGCCCACCCAGCAAACCTTGCTCTGACACCCCAGTGCTCCATCCACGCCCTTATACTCTAGCTAGCCAGCAAGCTGCTCAAAGAACCGCCCCCGTCAGCTCCACGCTGCCCGCCACAGCAGCCACAGCGCAGCCAGTAGCACCAGAGCCCACACACGCCGTCGCTCACCACGGTCCCTGCCAGCGACGTGCGCTGCGCTCCTGCCGCCGCGGCCGCTGCTGCCGGCGGCGGCTGCCGGCGCTCCCGCAGCTCCCGCGGAGGCACAGCCACCAGGCCCCGCCCCGAGGACGCTCCCCCGCCGCCCCCCGCTCCTCCGTGGCCGCCGCCCCTCTGCCCTGGCCCGTGGCTGTCGTCTGGGGACCCGCCGCTGTCGCGCAGGGACGTCAAGGCCTCGGCCACCTCTGCCACCTCGTTGGGGAGGGCCCCCTGCCCAGCTTCTGCCCCATGCATGGTTGCCCACTCGGTGAAGCCTGCAGCACCAGCAGCTCGGCAGTGAGCGCGAAGACCACGAGCGCAATGAGGCACACAGCCGCTGCAGGGGTCGCTTACCACTTGCCTAGGCTCTTTGTATGAGTAGCCTACACCATGCTCTCCATGTGTTACAGCTGGCAGTCACAGCATGCGCAGCGCAGCCCGCTGCACGGGAAGCACCCCAGCGCGGACCTCTGGGCACGCGTTGGTCATGCGGCCCACCCCCACCGGCGGTGTCCATGGCTGCGGCCGGCGGCGCGGAGGTGCCGCCGTTGCCGCCGCTGCTGCCGCCGTTGCCATTGGTGGTGGCGGAGGGGTTGTTGCGGTCGGCCACGCCAAAGGTACTGACAAAGGTGGGGCGCACATCTGCGGTACGGGCACCAGGCAAGGTAAATCGTAAATACCGTACCGCAGGCAGGCAGGCAGGCTGGGGATTGAGCTGTGACGCAAGGACGGCCCACGCACCAGCTTGCACAAGCGCACGGTGGTGACAGCCGCCTGGGTTTGTGCAAACCTACCACACACTGTGTTGGAGCATCACCATTATGTCAGAAGGTGAGAGAATGCTATCCCTTCTACAGACACTTCTAGGCCAAGCAGGAACAGCCAGCCGCTACAGGGCGCCGCTCCCCAGGTCGCACCTGGCGCCGCCCCCGCCATGCGGGGGCGTGGCGGGGGGCTCTGGAACAACCCCGCTGACGCCTGCTGCGCCTGCTGTGCAGCCGCCGCCGCTGCTGCGTCGCCCTGCTGGGGGCCCTCCCCGGCGGGCTGGCCCAGGGTCTGGTGGTGCCGGCTGAATTGCGCATGTGGGTGATGCGAGTGGAGGTGTGCGTGCATGTGCTGCTGGGTGTGAGGGTGTGGGGGCTCCGGCGGCTTGGCCGTGGTGGAAGCATCGTATGGCATGTTGCCGTTGGTTGTGAGGCCGTTGCCTGCAAGCAAGAGAGAGGATCAAGGTTCTACAACTACGCCCAGGGCTTTGTGGCCTCCTGGGCAGGAAGGCTGGCCTGCCTAGAAGCTGCAGAGTGTCACAGGACTCCCCAGGTAAGTACAAGCCTGCTTAAAGGCAGCACCTCTGATGATGCTCACAAGGACGAGTTGTTGCAGGAGTGCACACGACTACACTGGTTTTTCGCCCTACTTCCACCAAGCCATTGCAAGCAAACTGGCAAAGAGATTACAGCGGGACCCACCATTGCTGCCACTGCCGTTGCCATTGCCAAAGTTGGAACCAACGTGGTTGCCATTCCCATTCCCTGCAGGCAGGCAAGCTTTTGCTTGCTTGCTTGCTTGAGGACTCTGTACATGAGTTGGTTTACCAGTTGCTGTTAGCTGCTCCCTACCTTGTTGACTGCCTGCAGGATACCCAGCACGACAGGATACCCAGCATGAAAGGATGGCAAGCATAAGAGTGAAACAGAAGGGCATGGAAGCGGGATCCGCGCAATATGGAGCCCAATGCAGGGCGCAAGCTATCAAACAATCCCTTATTGGCTCAACCAGGTTGCAGAAATGCGCCTCACCGTTGCTGCCGTTGCCATTGTCAAAGTTGGAAGCGGCGTGGTGGACGCCATTCCCTGCAAGAACCCACCAAAGTCGGCATCAGCAATACCCTGGGGGAGCAGTCGCTAGCCAGGTTCTGCGGCCCCACTTGGCAGCCGATGTTGTACGAGCAATGTGCAGGGGTGGCCGGCTAGCATGCCGACGTCGCACTGGCGCTGCAAAAACTCTCTGCCTGCCGCCCACGACTCCCGCACCCACTCACCCTCGTTGGTGGCCCTGCCATTTGCCACAGCAGAAGCCCCATTGCCGCTTCCCAGCTGGCCGCTGCCGCCAGCGCCATGGCCTGCAAGCACTACCAAGGCCGCGCTTGGTTCTCACCTTGCCCGACTGTTAGTGGCCTCCCCGCACCCCCTGTCCCCCCAACCCCAGCCAAGAGTAAAGCTCAAGCATGGAGACGCAGGGACAGCTGCAAGGAGGAGACCATGGGAAAATCACATGGAACACCTTCAGTGCGCGGCAGGAACCTGGGCTACAGGGCACCTGGCCACAGCAGGCGTGGCGGCACGCCCTAACCTTCATGCCCGCAGCCCTCATGCCATTTTCTCCCAAAACGACTAACCAACGGGACGTGGACCTCCACCTTGGTAAACAAAACAAGTGTCCTGAGCCCGCGCGGCTCCTACAGCCTGCCCTGCCCCTAGCACGGCCCACCTACTAACAGACTGCCCTCGGGCATACGCAAGCCGCCCCAAGCCCTCCCAACTACTACTACTTCCCCATCCCGCCTCCTGCCCGCCGCGCTGCCCTCACCTCCGTTGCTGCGGTTGCCCCCGGTGGCTCCCCCGCTCCCGCCGCCGGTGTTGCTCCCCACGTGCGCCTTCCCTCCCTCGCCCGAGCTGCCGCCGCCGGTGTCGCTGCCGCCGCCCCCCTGCAGGGGCTTGTCCTCGGCGCCACTGCTGCCGCCGCCGGCGCAGGCGCCGGCGTTGCCGGCGCCGCCGGGCGGGGAGTGGAGCTGCGCCCCCGCGATGCCGCTGCTGCCGTTGCCGCTGGCATGCGCGTGGGGGCCGGCCGCTGTCAGCGGAGGGCAGTCGCCGTCGGGGGCGCTGCCCTCTTTGGAAGTGGGCTCCCCCTCATCACCACTGCAAGCAAAGCCTCCCACAACAGTTGATAGGGTAGGTAGCCTTCCCTTATATACCACGTTGCTATACCAGAAGCACATTTCTCCTCAAGAGAACGCATGAAGCAGCAGGACCGGCCAGGAGTGGGCACAGCACCACCAAGGCACTCTCCTGGTTGCTGACCCTGCCGTGTAGCACCGCCTGGTAAGCCGCCGTGACCTAGCAGAACACACCAAGCAGGCAACGGCCCCCTCCTAAAAGCTGTGCCACCACGGCGGACAGGGCACTAGAGCACACCCACCCCTTGCCTTCTTAAAGGTAACGCAGACACTCCAGTCACTCACTCCTTGGTGTATAGCGACGCCTCATCTGAGCTCCCATCCAGCGCCCTGCCCAGCTCTTGGGCTCCACCACCACCCGCCCCAACCTGCGCACAATAGAGAAGCAGGGTTCCAGCGTGTGCTGTTCGCCTCAATACCGCGCTGCGCTGCACAGCAGGCCGGCACCTACGGCAAGCACCATAACCAACGGCAGCTGCGACTGAGCTGCGGCGGCTGTACGCCGGCGCCGGTGCTCCTTCCCGAAGCAGCGGGGGCCCCATGAAACACACAAACCCCAAGTATGTACCCCCACCTTGCGCCACCAGACCCTGGTCCACAGGTTGCGAACTTCGTTGGCCCGCAACGGCTTCAGCCAGTAGTCAGAGGCACCCAGGGAAAGGCACTTGAGCACCACATCGCGGTTGTCATAGGTCGAGGTCACTGCGGGCAAGAGGCGAGATACGCTAGCTGTGTCCGGGATATGCCCGATATGCACGTTAGATATCAACGCCGCAACAGATACGATCAGCCGCTCCTGCGTCTCCGCTGCCGAATCACACGCAGAAAAGGCTGGCCACGACGATCAGCAGGGGCGTCAGCGGACTGCCCACCAAGCAGCTCACCTATGACTGGCACGGTTCTCAGGACAGCGTCAGCATGCAGCTTCCGTAGAAACTTGGCTGCGTTCGAGTGTGGTGGCTCGTGCTCCTTCAAGATGATGTCAAAGGCCGGCTCGCCCGATTCCTTCAGCTGTGCCCTGAGCAGCTGCAGGGCGTCGCTGCCGGTCTGCACCCCCGTCGCCTGCAATGAGAACAAGCAGATGCTGCACTGAATATATCCCCAAAACCCCACGGCTGGGGCGGGCAAGGGAGGCGTGCCAGCACCAGCGGACCTGGTAGCCCGTGTCTTGCAGCAGCGACAGCGTCTGCAGCCTGCTGTTTTGCTGCGGACATACTACAAGGACACGTATCTGCTGCGGGTTGGGAGCGTGCTGCTCTGGTTTACCCGAGGCCATGAGTACTACCCGACCTCACAGGACATGTTGCCCGTTGTGCAACGTAAAACGTCAAACTGGTGGTTGTTGGGACTGAAGCACGGAGTGTGGAGAAAAGAGTCCGAGCAAAGCTTGCGGTGACCTTTTTCTTGGCGCCATATCGGAGATTTTGTGGGCAAAAATCGGTCCTCGTATCTCCCCGTGGCTACGAGTGCAACCTCAGCGCGGTGCAGCGTCTGCAAAGAGCATGAAACATAGCAAGTGGTGACAGATTACCCGCAAGAGCTTGGGCTTACTCGGATATGAATGGGCAGGTTGTCATATGCCCGCTCATGTCCTCCAGCAACCTCTCCAAGTTCCTGACATGGCGACCTCACTAGGAAGAATGCGAGACCAAAGTAGCGGCACTTACGCATAGACTACTGTAACAATACTTTGGGAACACAGAGGAGATAGGGGATCTGGCGGCATTTGTTGACGATGGCAGGAAAAGAAAACAAGTAGGAGATGGGTTGTGAAGTGGACCGACAGGGCTGGACTTGGGCTACTGCACGCACTGTGAAAGTGAACTCCTCCCCTTCTCGCCCTGCTTGGCTATCCATCCTGGGTTTGGTACTGCACAACTTTGGGCTGTCCAGCTTCAGCCAGGGAGACTAGGTGCCAACAGCAGGGCAGTCCAAACAGCGCTCGAAACAGTCCACACAAGATGCAACAGTGGAGGAGCTGGGAACCTCAACACCACAAGGGGGATTCTGCACACTCCCTCTGACTTTCTGCTGAAACACTGGTGTCTACTCGACTCTCGTGCTTGCCACTTGTTTCCCTTCCGTGTGCTCTGTTAATTGACGCAGCTGACACCCCCTAAACTGCTGTCTGACCCTCACTGTCGTGTGCATTTTGTCTCAACAAGGAGTCCTACATGCTTTGATACGGACACCTGCCACCCAGCCAATGCCGCGTACACGGCAGCACCCAGCAACCTTGCACACCAACTCACACTTACACTCGGTGCCCAGTCCCCATGAGGACGACAGCAAGTCCAAGCAGCATCAACACGACACACAGGACAACGTGTGTGCCTCAAACCTGCTCAAGGGCACCAACTCTGCAGCATCTATGCCGGATTTACTGCCACCATCCCAGATAGCACACGAAAAACCCTGGAAACCTCCGGTGCAGCATCAGGCCAGGCAGCGGACCAGCTCCTGAGTCTAAGGCCCGGCCCCCACACGGCCTCACAGCCCACCACTACCACGGCTGTGGCGGGGGAGGCGCCCCAGATGGGGGCCCCGGTCGGCCCCAGGCCCAGTACCACCACCGGGCACCACCTCTGTTTCCACCGGAGCAACCCTGGCTAGCCCCATCCACGTCTATCATGGTGGGGAGGCCGCCTGCTAGCCCAGGCGTGCTATGCCTGCTCTGCACAAAGCCACCCCCATCTGCCGCCCATCACCTAGGCGGGCTTTGAAGCCCAGCCAGCCACTGCCACCCAGCCAGCCAGCGGTTACTGCGGAGGAGGGGGCGGGGGCGGGGGCCCGCTGGGAGCCCCGGGAGGGGGCCCCGGGGGCGGGCCCGCGCCTGGAGGCGGGGGCGGGCTCAGTAGTCCCGCCGTGGGCGGCGGCGGGCTCTGTAGGCCTGCCGGCGGCGGGGGCGGGAGGCCCGTGCCCATACCACCTGCACAGCAGCGGTACCCACTGATTACCGGTGGAGAGGAAGTGTGCCAACAAACGGTGTCCTTGATACATGCCCTGCCACTGCACAAGTGCCGCTGCTTCGGGACTTCGGGTGCATCAGTGCTCAGTAGGACCCCCGCTGGTGTTTCGCTCTTCAGCTCATACCGAAGTTCTACCCTGGCACATCCACCAACAACTACAAGCACTGCACTCGGCCCGGTTCCACCACACCGCAAAGCGCATGTTTGTGCACCCGAGCCAAGGGCAACTCTACCCAACCGCACCATGACCCCGCAGCGGCCTGGGGGCTGTGTGTGTGCAGCCCCGCTACCCGCGACAGCAACTCACCGCCGTGGGACGGCGGCGGGGGGCCGCCCATGAATCCGCCGCCGCCAAAGCCGGGGGGAGGCGGGGGAGGCATGTGGCCCCCCTGGAAGCCGGGGCGGGGCGGCATGGGGCCCCCGTGGAAGCTCGGCGGGGGAGGCATGCCTGCAATCACAGCAGAAGGGGCAATCACAGCAGTGGGGGAGCAAGCGGGAGGGTAAGGTACCGGGTCCCGGGTTGGGTCCACCGACCGCCATGCAGGACCGCGGTGGGTGTGGCGGCATGTCCTGGCAGGCAGTAGGGGCCAGAGGCCCGGGCCAGCACCTCCACTGTTCTGGGGCAAGAAACCATTGAAAGCAAGCTACTTGGCAGCTCACATCCCGCTTATCTGATGTAAGGCGGGGCCCTGTGGAAGGCAGGGCGGAAGGCAAGCCTTGCATGGCTTGCACGCTAAACACCCCCCCCCCCCCTTCTCCCGAAAACAAACACACACGGACCTGGCGGCATGCCATAGCCAGGGGGTGGCGGCGGGAAGCCGCCCTGGAACCGCTGCGGCGGAGGGGGCATGCCTGCACGGGCAAGCAGGCAGGACGCGGAATCAGCGGGCTGGCTGGCTGGCACCCGCTGAGGGCGCAGGCACCGCAGTGTGCCACACCACTTGGGGGAGGCGGGCATGCGAAACCTGCGGTGCTTCCAACAGGCTTACAAACAGTGCTGCGCAGTTAGCGGGGAGCTCCCGCTATAAGCGTCAGGGCAGCACATATACAAGAGTCCTGGGCAGACACAGATGCTGCCCCCATATACACGTTGGCTGTCTTGAGTATGTTACATTTGCCTACCCAGGTGTCCTACAAAGCACACGCACACAGCGGCCCCCCTTGTCCCCCAACCTGCCGACTATCGCACTGTGATCGCGTCCGATAAGTTCGGCTGGCGCAATACACGGCAACCTTCGTGATGTCATGAAGTCAAGACCACCAACACCAAAAACAAGACTAAACACAAAGACCCCACAGAGCACACTCAGCAGGTCAACTCACCGGGGCCGCCTCCAAAGTGCGAGGGGGGTGGGCCGCCCCCATGCATTGAGCCGGGGGGCGGCGGGAGTCCCCCACCACCTGCACCAGGGGAGCTTGCTCTTTTGACCCCGGGGCAGGTCATGCAGGTCGGGTAGATCTGAGCAACACCCCAGGACAACAGCGACAGAACATGGACTCAAGGCTCAAATGGTGGCTCACATACGCTACACAGGGCCCTGAGGAGAGATGCCACCGCTCCAGAGTGCTTGACGTCGTCCGGGGGTAGAAACAACTATCGCTTACTCTAGGGAACCATGGCATCAGGCCACGTAACCGGGGCGCGGGACCTCGCAGCGTGATACAGTGTCATGCCATGCCGATGAGGAATGCCACCACTCACCGGTGGCCCATGGTGGCGGCGGCGGGAAGCCGCCCTGCGCCGGCGGGGGCGGCGGCATCCCTCCTCCTGCACAGCAGCAGCACAGCGGTCACAACGCAGCCGCGGGCAGTCAGGCACGCCACAGCGAGGCCGGCCAAGCTGCCGTTGCGACTTACAGGTTGCACATGCAAAACCGCTGTCCCGCCCTGCAGTACAAGAAGAACGTGGAGAGAAGACAGGGAAGCGGCCCGCCAAGGCACAGCCATGCCCCTGCGGCTTGCGCGCCCTCTAGCACACCCGCCCCCCCACCCACCACCACCAGAAATATAGAGGTGCAGGAAGGAAAGAAGGACAGCAGGCCCCACCTGTGGCCCAGGGAGGTGGCGCTCCCATGCCCATCGGGGGCGCGGCCGGGGGCGGCACGAAGCTAGGCGGCGGCGGCGGCATGCCTGCAGGGGCACAGCAGGCGCAGCGCATAGCTCAGCGACAGAAGGACTTGCCCCCTGACGCTACCTGATTCCAGGTGTCAGCAGGCAGTACACACCTTTGGGACACTCCATGTCTTCCTACACAGGGAGGAGCAGCAAGTAGCATACATCAAGTGCTACTCATGTGAGGCCCACCTGGCAGAGGCCCGCTCATGCCCGCGTCACTGGGTAGTGTACATGATGAGACATAACCGATGTTACCCCAAGAGACGTGAGGCCCACCTGGCAGCGGCCCGCTCATGCCCGCGGCCGGCATGGGCGGCGGCGGCGGCAGCGGCGCCCCCGCCGCAAAGCCAGATGCCGCCACAGCCGGCTTGGGCTGCTGCGACTCCTCCGGTCCCGCCGAGGGCTTCTGCTTGGGCCCTGCGCAGCGGGTGGGCAGACAAGGGAAAGGTCACCCTCGGCTTGAGAGCTGATTGCCGCCGCCTACCTGGCCCCCACTTTCCCACAGCACCACTTTCAACGCCCCCCCCCCACCCCACCCCCCACACACACACCCACACAGCCTTTTGGCTGTTGCAAACTTGTTGCACCCCATCACACCCCACCTGCTGCAATACAACGCGACTCCACACCCCCCCACTGACACGGCCCCTGCCCCCCGCCGGTCCCTCCCCACGAGCAGCCCACCTATGGCCAACAGCGTGTGCGGCGGCCTGCTACAAGAAAGAACCGCCTAAGAAGCCGCCGCTGCCCGCCGGCCCGCCCCTCCCACACGCAGCAGCCCCCACCTGTGGCAAACAGCGCGAGCAGCCTGCTACTAACAAAGAATCGCCTGAGTCGCCGTCCCTGCCCCCGGGCCCCTCCCTCCAGCAAGCAGCCCACATATGGTGATTCCAGCCCACCTGTGGCAAACAGCGTGTGGGGCCGGCTGGATGCTGCCTGCTTGGCTTTCTTCTGCGCAGCCAGCAACCGCTCGGCGGGGGTGCCGTGCCGCTCCCCCTTCGTATCTTTCTTGAAGGCGTAGCTGACGGTGATGGCGCGGTTCATCAGGAACTGGCCATTCATCGCCTCGATGGCCGCGTCTGCAGCACGGGGGAGCGGGCACAGGCTTGGGTGGCGGCAGGACAGCGACAGTGCACGCTATTGTACATGGGTAGGCAGCGCCCTCTGTTAGCACAGCATCACTGCACGAGCGTGGAAGCATGCTTGGTCCTGCCGCAACGCTACTTCCCTCAAAC
>BBXU01000880.1:0-46431 GCA_001598975.1 Parachlorella kessleri | reverse complement strand
ACCACTGCTGCAGGCACCGTGACCTGCCATACGGGTGTCAGGGTCACCCCACCACCGCCTGTCAACCTCCCCCCCTCGAACAACACTGCAGGCACCGTGACCCTGCCAGAGGGCGTGGAGATGGTCATGCCGGGCGACAACGTGACCTGCACCTTTGACCTGCTGCACCCGGTGGCCATGGAGCCGGGCCTGCGCTTTGCCATCCGGGAGGGCGGCCGCACCGTGGGGGCGGGCGTGGTGTCCAAGATCCTGGACTAAGTCCACGACTAAGGCCATGACCCGGCGTGCCGCACCGGCTGCTGCTATGGCAGCCAGGCGTTTGGCGACCTGCGGCTTGGTGCCCCTATCGCGTGACTAAGCCCCCAACTGCATGCCCCAGCTGCTGCTGGAGGCCCTGCCTGGGTACTTAGCTGGCTTGAAGCCGGCTGGGCACACCTGGAGTAGGGGCACACCTGGGGCGGTGTGCAGTCTGGCTGGCAGAAGCAGGCTAGGTGGATGGCCGGCAGGCCTTCGTTGGACAAGGGCTGCAGTATGGGAGCCGGGGACGGCGTGGCCCTTGGTGCAAGGCAAGTGAGGCATGTCAGTGACAGTCGTGGCTGCCGCGTTGGACGGCCAAAGTACCCCCCTTTCATTGGTTAGACGCGAGGCAGGATCCCTTACGCATTGAATGAACTCGCAGTATGTGTGTGTGCTAGGTGTCCCTTTGTTGGTTTTGGGAGGGTCTTGAGGAGACCCTGCTCCCTGTGAGGGTGCTTGGGCGACGCTTGCTTTGTGGGCAGGTGGGCTGGGATGGGTGGGTGGAAACAAACGAATCAGCATGTTTACCCATGTTGGAATGGTGCATATATACATGTAAGCCGTCCATGTTTTGGGCAACAAGCACATCAGCTCAGCTAGGTTGAACAAGGAACGGTTGGCAAGATTGGGAGAAAGCGAGCTAGGGAACCAAGCAGTGGCAGATAAATACACAACTCAGGCAAGGACAGACACAGCGCTCATATTGGCGGGTCGCGGGCACATGTGTTCAAAAACATACACGCAGCACAACATTGAGCACCATTCTTTGCAGGTTCCACAGAAAGGGTGCTGTAATTGCTACCAAATTCGTTTTGGACATCCACAGAGCACAGCACAGCACCTAGCCTTCTCAGTGCCTCCCAGCAAGGATCAGCCGAGCAAGCTCCCATGCAAGCAGTTCACTACTTCCGCACCACAACAGAAGTTGGATTACGTATTCACGCTGTACCCTTCCGCACCCTGCAAGCTGTCTCATTCCATCACAGGTGCCATCCCCGCCGCCCCCTCCTCCACGGGAGCCATGCCCAACAGCATCTCTCCCTCCATTGCCGGGCCCTCCCCCACTGGCATCGCCACAGCCCCCATGCCTGGCAGTGACACTGGCAGTGCCAATCCTCCACCCTCTGCACCGGACATTGCCAACTCAGCAGCAGGCACCGGCAGCGCCTCCTCCCCCGGGGGTATGGGCGCTACCTGGCCCGTGATAGACCTCAGCTCCTCCCTCTCCTGGGGGCTCAGCCCCTCCAGGGCGGCCCCGGCAGCCGTCAACACAACCACAGCCTCCGGGTCACCCGCATCGAGGGCAACCTTGAGAGGCGACTGGCCCGCCGCGCTGGGCTTGTTCACATCCGCTCCCCTGCTCAGCAGCTCCCGCACAATGTCCAGGTCGGCAGGGCTCCCCGAGGCGGGGGCTAGGGCCTCCAAGAGAGGGGTGGTGCCGTTGGCAGAGGCCTGGTTGGGGTCGGCCCCGTGGGACAGCAGCTGGGTGACTAAGGTTGGGTCATCCTGCTGGACCGCCAGCAGCAGGGGGGTGACGCCGCCGGGGCCGGCTGCGTTGGCGTTGACCATGCTGTTCAGCAGCAGCTGCAGGCAGGGAGGGAAAGGAGGAATGTGGACCAGGGGCGGTGGGAGGAGGGTGGGTAGCATGGCAGTGGCACTGGCATTGGCTGGGAGCTGCTCCCATTGGAGAGGTGGAATCCGAGCCTCCAGACTGTGGTGCCTTTATCTCGGGGACCTGGCCACAGGACTTGCTAAACCAATCCGTTCCACCTCACATTTGCAGGCATCATTTAGGCACCGGCAGCCACACATAACATGCACCAAGCGGTACACACTGACAAGCATGCAACTCACGGGCAGGCCCGCACCTGGATGGTGGCATTCTGGCCCGTGGACACGGCGGCAAGCAGAGGGGTGGTCCCATCCCTGCTGGCCTGCCCAGGGTCTGCCCCCTTGTTCAGCAGGTAAGCCACGTTGGCATCATCCGCATTGTTGACGGCTGTCAGCAGAGGGGTGACGCCCGAGGGGTTGGGCTTGTTGGTGTCAGCTCCGTGGTCCAGCAGGAGGGAGGCAGTCTCGTTGTCGTGGGCCTGCGTGGAGAAAGAAGGGAGCAGTACACAGCATGTGCAAGCGAGGCATGCCGGCCTTCATGAATGGGGGCTGCCCTGACCCACCTACAACACACAGCACGGTCCTGGGATCCCACTGCCAACCGAGGCGAGCATCAAGCCCTTGCTCAACACATGCAACAGAGCTGACGGTGGGGCTGGTCAGGCGGTGCCAATCATGTAGATCCATGCAGCATGTAGAGCAGCTCAGTGAAAAGAATGCCACAGCGGAGGCGCGATGTTTGCGGGAAAGGCGCGCTCGGCTGAAGGCCTTCCTTGCTCTGAAACGTTTGCCAGCCCGCCTAATCCATGGAACCCCACAGCATGCGTGCGTGCGTGCTTGCGCCCGCACCTCGACCGCCCTCAGCAGCAGTGTGTCTCCCCCGGTGGCCGGCCCAACTTGGTTGGCATCCGCCCCCAGCCCCAGCAGAAGCTCCGCCAGGTCGTAGTTTCCCGCCTCCAGGGCCAGCTGCAGCGGCCAGGTGCCGTTGGGGGAGATGGCGTTCACATCGGCCGAGGCGTTGCTGGCCAGGGCTTGCACGGCGCCAAAGTCACCCTCCTGGACAGCCGTGAGCAGGAGGGAGTCCACCAGGGAGTAGTTGGGCGGCAGGTGGGGCGGGGCGGGGCCGGTGACGGCGGCATCCAGGGCATCTCCCAGATCCGGGCCAACCTGCAGGTTGAAGGCGGGAGGTGGAACCCTTCAGAGAGCCGAGGTGGGGCCAACAAGATATCACATTGGCAGGGCGAACGGCTATTGGGTCGCCTGCACACATGCCTGCCTGGAATGCAGTTTGTTGCGCAGCAGCGCGTCCACGCATGCATGCAGGCATTATGCACACAGTGTCCGCGGCATAAGCCCCTTCCAAACGGCCTTGGGAGCCAGTATTGTTGCAAGGGTTGCGGCAGGGTTGTTCATCTGCAAGCTACCAGGACTGCTGCAGCAAGATGGCAACCTTGTGCTCACCTCCTCCGCACCCTCGCCAGCCCACAGTGCCGCCACCACTGCTGCCTGCTGGGGGCTGAGGAAGTATGTCCTCATCAGGTAACCAACTGGGTCTACGCCAGCCTCTCCTTCAGGTGCGGGCGCCAGCAGCGTTGCTGGCAGCATAGCCTCTAGCCCAGGTGCTAGCAGTGGCTCCTCAGAAGCAGGTGCTGGCAGTCCCCCTGGCCCATTTACCATCAACTCACTTTCAAGGGCAGGTGCTAAGAGCTCTGGAAGTGTGGCAGGACCAGAGCCCAGTCCTTCTGGTGCTGGTGGGAGCTCTGGCAGTACCTGGCATTTGCCGAAGTGCAGTACAAGGGAGAGCCCCAGAACAGCCAGAACGCAGCACTGCCCCATTGCCATGATGACTGCCAAGGTCGTTCTACAAGTTGCTGCCACCCTTCCCAAACCCCTTTCACTCTCTGGCGCCGTCACCCCGTCCTAGACGCAACGCTGCGTACGCTGCACGTGGCAATAAATTGCTGGCGGCGGACAAAGTGGCGAGAGGGACTGAACTTCGCTTGGAAATCATACACGGGCTTCTTTATCTCGCTCTTTTCGCAGTTGAGAGCCCACGCTAGGTAGCGCAGGTAGGTACACGTCAACAGGGCGGGTTAAGACGGCTGCTGCCAGCTTCAGAGTCGGACTGATCACATGTAGAAGTCAGACTATGGTGGAGCTCTCGTTTCTGCATAAAGCTGCCGGCAGGCCGATATACCGAACCTGGCGCCTTGGCGCTGGCGCCTCGAAAGGGCTGTCTACAGGTCTGTTCTGCAGGTCTGTTGAGTAGCCAAATGTGCATGGAAAGTTCACAACCAAACTACCAACGGTCCTCGAAGAAGCACCACAGGTTGTGCATCGAAGGGTAAATACGTTTATTCAAATATTTTGTTTCGATGCGCAGGTCGAAAGATTGCCACAAAAGCTGGAGACCATGAGGGTTGTCACAGCCCTGCTAATATTGATTGTGGCTACTGCGGCCACTGCGCACGGTAAGTACTTTACTGTGTGCTCAGCATGGCCCACACCTGCTTGCACCTGTGGCGTGACCTGTGGGCTCCCCAAGCTTGGCAGGGCTTAAAGGGGATTGACTGACCATCCCTCGCTGAAGGGCAAGGGGGGCCCGGGGGTGCATTGATGTGGGCGCTGGGTATGATTTGCGAGTTCCTTTGCGGGGAAACCTGAAGCTTGCCGCCTGGAGTTAGCACCCTAGTGGTATATGGTCTATGCTCAGCTTTGCGCTCCCCTGCACAGGAGCTAGCATCGGCGGCGGACGAGGCTCAGCTCTAGGTGTGATTGAAGCTCCTACGGCAGAAGTCACTCCCTACAGGTCCAGCAGCTGGCCACGAGGTGGGCTGCGCAACATTTGTCCTCCAGGCATTCCCTTGGTGAACTGCTTTGCTGACCCCTGTGCGCTCAAAGGCTGCCCACACTGTGTGTCGAACTACTGCGGAGGTTGTAATGCGTCGTGTGGTTGACTTGGCCGTTGCAACGTTGGGTGACACCTCTTGTGATCTTGTGATCCTCAAAGACAGCCTACTTGGCTCTTTGGGGAGCAGACCAGCTGAAGGGGAATAAAGGGGTTTACTATCCAGCTTACAGATGCACCTTAGCCTGCAGACAGCTGCTGCCGGAGCAGTTGGCGGTCCACATACTAGCACAGGTGCACCATGTTGGTACATTGACAGAGTGAGGCCACAGGAAGGGTCACCAGTTCACGCTTCCAATCTCCTGTTCGACGTGTCACGACTGACGTAACGCTGGTCAGTGGTCTAAATAATACGCAAGGATGGTCCTGCAGATCTGACTGGTGCACCAGTGCACAGGTCTCCAGGTTCCCAGGGGGTCCCTGTCAGTGAGTCTGGAATGAAATAACGTGCAACCAACTGTGTTCAAGAGGGTCCGACCTGTTGGTAGTACTTGAGGGTGGGTGGGCCCCACCCCCCGACGGTCCGCACCAGTTCTTCAAGGGAAATTCCATACCCATACCCTCACCACTCAAGGCGAATCTCTCAGCCAGCACTTAAGCATCAATCGAAGCTGCCCGCTAGTAGCCAATACGTGGCAACACAGCTCCTCAAGTTGGTATGTTGTCGCGAGACCGCCCCCTGCCGTGTCGGCCTTGCTATTGTGTGGATTATAGTAGCAAGCGAGGGCATTTGCTTGCGACGTCGACTGCCGGCAGCCTGCTTTTGAGAAGGTAGGCAGGCCCCCTTCCTAGAGCCGACAATTAGACCAAACCTGATTACTTGCGCACAGCAGGCTGTCCAAGCACCCAAGTGCTTTGAAAAGGATGATCGCCGCACAGCCACGTAGAGGCTGTGGATCACTTGCGACGTTGGTGGCCGGTCCGTAGCAGTACCTGTATGAAGTGCCAGCGGTCACCAAGCCAGCTGTGGCTTACTCAAGGCTCGGCCCTAGCACCGTGCAGGCACCCATGACAACCCAAGTGAAGAAGGCGGTTGGCGCCCTGGTGCTGCTGCTGGGCTTGGCTACAACCGCAGGTACCCCCAGGCATACCCCATAGGAGTTACCTTACTGCGGGCTTGTGCCTTGCCCTTGAGAAAGCTGCCAAAAGTGCAGGAGTGCAGCCGACAGAGGAGCGTTGGGAGAGGAAGCAAGTCAAACTACAGAGGAGCTGAGCAACCTCCCCACTTTTCTGCCCTTGCAACCCTTTGGCACCAACTTGATGCACTCCCACTGGTGGCACCTCCCTGTCCCTCTTGCGCAGACGCACTGTGTTACGAGCTATACGACCCCGTCTGTGGGCGTGATGGCAAGACCTACCCCAACGCTTGCTTTGCACAGGAGGCTGGGGTGAAAGTTTGTTACACCGGGGAGTGCAGAGGTGCGTTGGCAGTGAGTCTGAACCTTTCCCAGCAGCCTACAGCCGTGAGGTGAGAGGAACGCATGGCCTGACCCGGGAGCGCTTCTGTCCTGGGGTTCGATCTGGTCCACCCACACTCTGCTGGTCGTTCCAGCAGTGGCTCTAGGCTGGACGGTGCACTATGGCGTGGCATGATGGGTTTCGCCTCAGGACATGCGGCCCGACTGCAACTATTGTAGCCAACAGCCGGTGCAGGCAGGCCGGTGCCCCTTTCGCATGCCAGGTGCACCTATGCCAAGCACCAGCGGGCACATGTCACCCAACGTTGCATTGAGGCTCACTAGGACGACCCCCTACTTGAATAAAAAAACGCCCATCAGATATCTGCCTCCTGTGCAGCAGATGTTAGTGGTGGGGCACCCGTCGACACACCTGCACGGCCTGGAAAACCAAAGTGCCCCAAGGTGTTCACAGGCGGCAACTGCCCCCCGGGCATACCTGTGGTGGAGTGCTTCGCCGACCCTTGCACCTACACGACCTGCATTGAGGGGACCACGTGCGTGTCCAACTACTGTGGGGGCTGCAATGCCATCTGCCGCCGCCGCTGATACAGTCGTGCAGAGGACCTGCCTGCCAGCCTTGTTTGTACTAGCCAATTTTGGTCACGTTTCGCCCCAGGACTAAGATTTTGCTCTCCCGAGAGACCCCTTTTGATCAGTTTATTTTGTTTATTCAGTGACCCTACTAGGCTACACAGGAATTGCCGGTGGTGCGTCCCGCTACATGCTGGGTGCACAGCCTCTGCTAGACAAAGTGGCAAGCCGCCCGCTGTCAAAGATGGCATATATCAAGGGGGCAGGGCATGGTCTTTGTGCGGCAACATGGGGCATAGGTTAGATACATATATAGCATGTTTGGAAGCCTTTTTTGAAGTTATGATGGCAAGGTGCCTGTGTAAAACTGGCTAGGAACAGTGACACCTGGCAAGAGGGCGGTGCCGATGTCTTCCCTTGCTCTGTCGAAGAAGGCATCATCGGTGCAGGCTACATAAGATGCCAGTAGAGAAGGGTGCTTGCAGCCATTCAAGTGGAAAAGTCAACAAACTTGCCTTATCGTGTGTCTAGGCTAGCATGCGATGTTGGGAGGCGAGCAAAGCCGCGCATGAGCTGGCACTATATAGGTTATACAGCAGGGTAAGCCAAGGCACAAGCCATGGTGCAGGCCAGTAAAGCCCACAAAGGAGAAGTTCACAGGAACAGTGGAAGGCCGACTCTAGCAGCCAAAACGTTGGTGGGGATGCCACTGGAAAACCGCAAGACGTAGCTATAGGGACCCTGCCTGCACGCTAGCAGCGTTCTGGGCTACAAACACCCAGCGTACGTGCCTACCGGATGCACAAGCTGAATCCACCGTGCACCACCCTGCCTACCCTACTGCCATCACTCCCTGCATCCTACCATGCAGCCCGCAGATGGCTATGCCACCCAACCAAGCAGCATTGTTAGCACTGCTGCTAGCGGGCAGTGTGGGACTGCAAGGCTGCCCTTCGGGGGGTAGCCACAGAGCGACTCACCGCCGCTTCCACATCAGACCCCTCTGGCAGCCCACCGCCTCCAGCTATAGCTAGGCTTGGAGCTAAGCTGGTTACAACAGCCGGGGAAGACCTGCGAGAGCTGCCATCAGCGTCCACAGAGATGCACCCTTCATGTGGAGGATGCCGCTTGGTGGCATGAGGAGAGGATCCCCCCATGGCAACTACCGGGATAAGCCGCGCCGCCTCCCCGTTACCCAGCTTGTGCGTCAAGCCTGCAGGGACAGCAGTGGGAATCACGCCTACCGCTGAAAACCTGGGACAAGCGCACAGCTTGAATCGGCGAGTGAGCCTACAGATTAGGCACTGCTGCCACTGTTCGCCATCACTTATCGAAAGCAACATGTGTGCATGACGCCGCCAGTGCAGCTTCCAGCCACACCATGCCACACCAGTCCCTTCGGATACATACCCTCGACTGTCCCATGAGATCATAACCTCATGCCTTGCATATACCAAAGATTTAGAAGCGCGAAAACCTTACCTTCAAAACCAGAAGGTGCCTTGGCTAGTGAGGCTGCTTTCGGACTCCTAGGCTTGCCCCTAGCTCGGTGCAGCAGGGCACCCAATACCATGGCCGTCCCAGCCCTGCAGCTGGCCATAGTGACAACATCACACCCTCCTCCTCCAAATAAGCAGGATGATTTGACAGGGCGAGCACTGCCGTGGCTGGCATGGTGGAACGCTACATGCACTACGAACTCAGGGCAAATAATGCCCATACCGCCGCATGCACTGCTGTGCACAGGCAGCAACACTTACCACTGCGCCAGTGAGAGGTGGTGTGAGAACACCAAACAGGACAGCACGATGGACAGGAACTGCCGCACTGTCATCACTAGGGCAAAGCGCAGCGCGCCATACTGCTGGATGGTGGCAAAAATGAAGAGCTGCAAGCACCAAGTTAAATCTTTATTGATTACAGTGTCTAGGACCTGCTTTGACGTACGACTTGCCCCCAGCAGGCCAAGCCTGTTGGCAGAGGTTATGGGAAATAAGGCAACAAGCCATCACATGCAACCACAACGCCGACCAGCGATGGTGGGTCAAGGTGCTGCACGGTGGCAGACATTGCAGGTTATGCTTCTGACATTTGCACTGTAGGGATGAACACAACTGGCAGGTCAATGCCTGAACACTTGGAGGGCCAGAATGCGTCTAACCCACAAACAAACCTTCCTGGCCGCCATGCATGTGACCCACACCCACGCCTTCATCACCCACATCCAGTAGCAAGTCACCTGCGCAGCTGTCGACAGCAGAGACATGGCCAGTATGAGCCCAAGCGCTCGTGGGTGGCGCAGCACAAAGTCAACCGCCGGCGTCAGCTGGCCGCTGACCAACAGCCCTGACAGTGACAGCCCTGCCGACCAGGCCGTCACCCACAGCAGCTGGTTACAGCTGTGCATGGAGTAGCGTGAGAACAGTCGGTCCTGGCTGGTTGACGCTAAGCCGTCAAATAGCAGGAAGGCTGAGAGTAGCATGCCGCCTGCGAGTGCCCACTGCTGGCTGTCGGCGCCAAGCGCCCTACCGGCCGTGACGGCTGGCGAGGCTATATCGCCGCTGAGCACAAACAGCGCACAGCCTGCGGTCACTGCCACTGAACACAAGTAGTCCCTGCGGCGGTAGCGTGCGCCACCAATGGCAAAACCCCAAGCCATGACAGGCACCTGCAGAACAGCGTGATAGAACCGTGGGTCTGTTGGCAAGCAGTTGGGCACGGTGTGCGTCCTGGCAGTGGCCCTGAGCCATGTGCTTTAAGCAGTGTGATACAGGGCCTACTGGCAGCTGCAGCTTGTGGTATCCACCCACCGTTTTAGCGCACTTGGCGAGCGCCTGCAGCGGAAAGCTGACGTACTTGAGCGCCTCATACTGCGCTGCTGACGCCACGACGTTGGCTACTGATGGCACCGCAAACAGGTAGACGGGCGCTGCGGGCCGAAGGCTGTGCTCCGTGAGCGCCAGTGCCGCACCAGCGACGGCCACCGTGACAACCCGGTTGACCAGAATGATGAAGAGGGAGTTCTTAAAAACCTCGCCCTGGGCTCCGAAGGGACGTGTCATGAGCCGCTCTTGCAGCAGGGAGTACAAGCTGAAGCAAGCAACGATAGCCAGGAAGTAGCTGCACAACCTCAGGGGCAGCATGGTCAAGAGTTGCTGCCTGCGCAGGTCGTCTACCACAAGTCCGAGTCACCCTGCCCAACTTCCCATCCCAGAGAAGAGATGGCAAGCAGGTGATGTGGTAATCATTCACACAGCAATTAGCCCTAGCTAAAAAGCGTTCCGACAAGGTTCCTGCAAGGAGGCGCATGTGCCTGGCTTGAAGGCGGGCATAGCACGCAGCAGGGCGCCAACTGCTTCATGGAACCTCGGGTCATGTCAACTCCCTTGAACCTTTGCATATCATGTGCATGCCTGGATGTATCTGAGCAGTACCTGGACGGGATTGCTTACAGTGTATGGCAGCTTGCACAATTATTCCAGAGTGGCTGAGGTGAATATGGAGCGCTCCCCATCCTAGTGCATCACATGTGTCACAGCTCGTCCAGCTGACCGCACCTCTTCTGGACACTTTTGCGTTGCCACAAAGCTTGCCTTCTTAGGCACAGCGTGCCAGGCAGCAGAGGGATACACCACCTTCTAGGGCTCCCTGCTGGGTACAGTGGACACCGAAACGTCCCCAAAATAAGGGGGCTTGTTAAGGTATCTTGAGATGCGAATAAGATGGTGGCATCTCAGGCATGTTAACAAGCTGTCGGGAGACGCCAAGAGATGGGCATCTTGAGATGCTGCGTCTCAAGTGCATGTTGAGCTGCAGCATCTTGACACGTGTCAAGATGCCTGGCATCTCAAGATGCAGCTTCTCAAGCCCGTGTGGAGATGCTCAGCCTGTGCATGTTGAGCCCTTGTTGAGATGCTATTCCTGTACGGCGAGCCTCCCACCAATGGCAGCTTGCTTGACTGTTGCATGTCTGCCCGACTACCCTAGGAGTAGCCACCCAAAGGTATGTGGTGTCCACGAACGTAATGCATATGCTAGTCAGTCCAACCTTCAAGCAAACAATTTTGTGGGTATCAAATAACATGCTAGACAAGCAGACACCTAACCCGCAAGCAACGATTCTGCCAAGTCCTACTGGAGATAAAACCAGGATGCCCAACGGTGCTACAAAGACTTGAACTAAGTCAACACAAACCTCATCATGGTAAAGCCACCAGGCACGGTCACTATGATACATGTAGGTACAACAGCAGCAATTGTGAAGGGCACTGCTTGCTATCAGAAGCACAGCGCAGCACACCCTAGCCTTCACATGCCCCACTTTAGACGCCCGCTCCCGCCGCCTTGGGCCAGAACACCGCCCTTGAGGGTGCGGTACACCTGCACTGGCCGGCACAAGCCTTTGCTTTATGAGGTGAAGCAGCCACTCAACTTTTCAGCACTACGTGCAAGTGCCAGTCAGAGCACTGTTGCTCGAAGGTGACAGCCCATTGTCTGCAGTTGTTAGGGAGCAGCTGCATAATTGCTAAGAGAAGGGCTGACGTACACAACTTTCATGGTGGGGGCCCATACGACATGGAAAGTGCAGCCATAAACCACCAGCCACAGCTGCCCGTGCAATGTTCCTTCTTCCCAAACTTAGTGTGAGCCATAAGCCTGAGCCACACAACCTTACCTTATTCTTTGAGCACGCCATCTCTGCCAAGGTGAGGAACATCGTCCATGATGAGCTAGCACAGGTACTCCCAAGCAACCTAAGCGGCGGAAATAGCCTGCCACAGCGCCTTGTAAGGGAGCGGCCTTAAGGCGGACCTTGCCGCTGTCGCGCCAGAAGCCATCTGCAACAATAGCAAGGCAAGTTGCGCGCAGCCCTGGTACGCTAGGAGATCCCTCAGGACAAGCTAAGCAATCTGTGCACAAAGTGAGCAAAATACCAATCTTGCACCAATAAATAGTCTGCCCTTTGCAGCCCGGGCCTAACCAACCTTGGCACTGCCTGGCAAGCCTGGGCAATGCTGTGGGTCTGAACACTTGCCTTGCAGCCTTGCTGCAAGCACGGCTTGCGGCCATGAGAGTCAAGCAAAGCCTCCCGGGGGCCCCACCCGCGGTCCCCACAGCAAGCTGCCAGTGACTATGAAGCTATTTGAAACTGCAGCTAAGTTATTTCTAAAGTCGCCCTGCACAACATACCAGCTCGTTAGTAAGCACAAGTGAACGGCCAGACTCGCCCACGAAACGGTGCGAAGTTGACCGGTCAGCGTGTGTCTAAACGTACTCCAGTTTTTTGGTCCACCCCTGCAAGTCTGGAGCTCCTCCTCCCGGCCAACCAAAGCAGGCTTGAGCTGTTCTTGCCGGGTCCATCCTGCTCTCAACAGTTCGATGATGCGGACTGCAGCTAGCAGTCGGCAGCTTATACGAACTCAAGCTCTCTGATCACAAGTAATTCACTTATCTGTATCGCTTGTAGCAAGTTTTCTCAGAACACTAGAGGCACTGACTGGTCACCTCAGGCTTAGCAGAGGCGCGCTGCTGGCGCCAAATCTTCAAGCCCTTTTCTCGCCATTTTCTCGCAAGCTAGAGGTAAAACAACTCTGGGGTGGAGTGTATAAGGCTGCCGTGTCACATGCTGGCGTCTTTGATCCCTTAGGGCACTTGAGAAACTGCCCCAAGCAAAGCAGCTTGTTGAGAAGCCCTTAACATGCAAGTGCAGCTCAACATGGCCTTAAGATGCACCATGTCCAGGCGTGTCAACATGCTAGCATCCTAACACGCTTGGTGGCTGGCCATGTCAAGATGCTGGGCATCTCAAGATGCAGGCTCAGATGCCCGTCTCAAGATGCAGGGCATCTCAACATGTGTTTGAGTTGCACATCTCCAGAGCATCTCCTGGCGAGACATCTCAAGACGTGTCGGGGAAAAAAGGGACGAAGGTGGCTTCTGCTGACAAGGCATCGATGCAGCAAGTAAAATCAACGCAATGACACACAAGGCCTGACTAGCACAGTTCATCTCATCTGTTATGCACCTTCAGCTCAAGTTGCAATGAGATCACTGCTCTCAGCCGACCGTGCACAGTAACAGACAGGCAACTGTCCTCTTTATGCTACAGTTTCCACCACACGATTGCCACGTTCCCACCAGGTGCAAACCTGCCAGCCCTCAGCAGCAGTCTGGCAGTTCATTCCTGGCAAACTCTGACGACTATATGGACTCGTCATGACGTAGGCTGCAGCACTTCACCTCGCAGCTGGCTATCGGTGCCTGCCCCGGCCACCAACCCTGCCTCGCCCCCTCCTCCCTGGCCCGCCCCTGACAGCAACAGGAGGCCCGCGCCCCCTTGCTTGGACGGCCCCTGGGGCCTGTGGTATAATGATTATGGCCCCAGGAGGCATGCCTTGAGGGAGGATGATGGGCCCAGGCGCCAGCACCGCCGGAGCTTGAGCCACAGGAGCAGCCGTTGGGGCCGGTGTGAGGGCCGGGGCCGGTCCCAGCACTTGCTGCTGCTGCTGCTGCTGCTGGCCGCGCCAGTCCGCCGCTGCAGCCCGACCACCACCTTGCCCCCCGCCAAGCCCTGCGACACCAAGCTGCTCCCGCCTGGTACCGCCAGCGTGCCAGTCCCGCTGCCCATACCCCTCCGCGTCCCTCCCTCTAAACTCCCGCCCCCTCCCTCTCCCTCGCTCCTCCCTGTGCAGCGGTCGGTCATGGTCGGTCCTCCGTGGCGCCTTGCCCCCGCCGCCACCCGGCTTCCCTGCCGCCCCAGGTGAGCGATCCCGCGGCCGCATGCGGCGCTCAGGGGGAGAGGCCTCGCGGTGGCGCTTGCGGTCGCCTACAGGGCTCCCAGGGTAGTCCTCTCCATAAGGCCTGCTCAGCGAGGGGGCAATGGGGGCATCCGCAGCTTATGGCTCTGCATGAGAAGGACCGCCCCCGCTCCAGCAACCCGTGCGTGGGAGCCAGCTTGCGAGGGTCGGTGTGAACAGGGATGGACACTCGGCACAAGGCAGGCTGGGATATGAGTGGGTGGCTGGGAAATGAGTGGGTGACTCAGGGTTTCTCGGCTGCACATCCAGACTGCTGCTCATCTCCGCAGCTACCACGCATATCTAGGACAGGAACGAGCCGCCGCACCCCCTACTACGCGCCGTGCACCACTTAAACCCTCCATGAAGCTGGCCACGCAATCCATGATACCACAAATCGCACACTACCCCACACTATCATCCCACATTACTCTCCCTCTCAGGTATACCTGCCACCACCCTCCTCTCGCCAGCGGCGCCGGACCTCCCACCGCCGACTGCCTGACCGCATCGGCCCCCGCTGCTCCTCGGGCACCAGGCCCCCCGCCTTGTCGTCCCTTGCCAGCGCCGCATCCACATCCACCGCCGGCGCGACATCTGGGTTCGCAAAGATATCAACCAGAGACCCAGCAGCTGACGTGGCAGCCACGGCTGGCACGGGCAACGGCACAGGGGCCAGCACCACGGGGGTGGTGAGGGCTTCACCAATGCCGGGGATAGCACCGGAGGCGGCGCCGGAGTCAAACAGCAGAGGCTGGGCAGCAGGCCCAGCGTGCTGCTTGGCCGCGGCCTCATCTGCAGGGGAGCCAGGGCGCGACAGCCAAGTGGGTTGGTGCAGCGGTAGACGCAAGGGCTAGTGTTGCTCTCTGGTTCACAACTTCCCAGCCGCCGCGGTCGTGGGCCGAGAGCTCGACCCGGGTCAGCAGGACAATCGCAGAATGTCTGGGGTGGATTGGCGATTATGTGATCCAATGCTGTGCTTGAGGCAGCCCGAGGACATGCAGCAACAACAGTAAGATGGCCCCTCCAACTGGCGGCTGCTACTTACCAGTGCCTTTACCATCACCCTGCGCTTTAAACACATGCCGGCCAACCTCATGCAAAAAGCCCAGCCAAACAAGATGCCTTGATATCCTCCTGCCCACCTACAGCAGCTGACATCACCAGGTGTTGTACGATCCTCTGGTCAGCAAAAGGGCACCTAGGCGCCGCAGCGCGGAAGTTCATGAAAGCAACACATCACGCCTCCACCCACCCCCACGCAACCAGTGGCAGCCCCACCTGCGGCTGCTGACATGGCCGCCAGCTCCTCCTGCTGTGCCTGCTGGTGCTCGAAGAAGGGATCCCCCGGCCGCGCGCGGCACCAGAACTTGGTGGCCCCATCAGCAGCGCCCGTGGTGAGCAGGTGGCCCGAGGGGTGCCAGGCGGCCGCCCAGACGGAGCCCTCATGTGCGCCACGCACCTCCGCCTGCACGTAGAAAAAACCTTACATTCTAATTTTTAGGAGGCCGGAGAGGGGCAGTACGATGGATGATCCAATGCGCCGCTAGGATGCGCACTGGTAGACACTAGCAGTCAGCAGGCAGCCAAAAGGCCAGGGTGGCCGGCCGCAGGCATTGCAAGGTTGCAAGCGCGCAGCTACAGCTGTGCAGCGAGCTGCCAAGCTGCCGGCATTACAAGACTGCAAGCACACAGCTACAGCTGTGCAGCGAGCGGCCCCTGGGCCCCGCCTCGCCCTGGCAGGCTGTCCTTGGGAAGGGGCTGGCCGGCCCAACTGTGGCGCCTGCCGCCCTGCCAGCCAGAAGATGTGAGGCGGCCCACCTGTGGCGCCTGCCGTCCTGCCAGCAGAAGATGTGAGGCGGCCCACCTGCGGCGCCTGCCGGCCTGCCAGCCAGAAGATGAGCGAGCCGTCGTAGCCGCCGCTGACAAAGAGGTCCTCGTGGAGGGGGTGCCAGGCCGCGGAGATGACATCGCGGTTGTGGCCGCGGAAGGAGGCCAGCTCGCGCTGTACGCGGACATCGTACACCTGTACCGCACCATGGTTTCATTACATTACACAGACATCGTACACCTGTACCGCACCATGGTCCCATTCCATGACATGGATGCAGCGTCCATGGAGCCAGCAGGAGTCATGGCATGAGGGCTTGCAGCACATGGTGGTTGCAAGGAGGGTATAGGTGTTGGTAGGGCGCATAGGACAGCAGGGTGGGGGGAGATGAGGCAGATGTCTGGAGGTGGGGCTAGGTGGGAGGGCCAGGGCAAGCAGGGCTAGCAGGGCACAGCACCCAGCAAGGGCAGTACATGAGCTGCTATATAATAAAGCCGTCCATCCCCACAGCAAGTGAGCCCCAACACTCCCTCCAGTTTGTTTTTGGTTTCCCCCCCCCAAGGAAAAACCTTCAATATGCCTGCCTGCCTGCTAGTCACCTATAAACTAGGCTGGCGTGCCAACCTCCCCTCCACCCACGCCCCACACACCACACAGCTCCCCCTCCCCACCTGCATGTCTGGTCAAGGGAGGGCCCCCCCACCCTCCTCCCCTCTTTCCCTCCAGCGCCCACCTTGCAGGTTTGGTCGCGCGAGGCGGTCAGCACCCAGTTGCCGTTTGCGTTCCACTGCGCAGCCATGATGGTCCCCTTGTGGCCATGCATCGTGCCCAGTGCCCTCCCCGACTTGGGACACCACAGCTTGACCAAGCCGTCTTTAGAGGCCGACACCAGCAGGGACTTAAAGGGGTGCCAGCCCACGCACTTGACGTCGCCCCCATGACCCGCGCAGGTCTGCTCCGCCTGGCAGCGCGCAAAATCCCAGACCTGCTGGCACGCGGCGAGGGAGGGAGGGAGGGAGGGAGGGAGGGAAGGTGTCTCCGGATGGCCCCAAGTGCATACGCAAGGATGGTCATCGCTGGGGGGCATGGGGTGGGTTTGCTGACCGAGGGAAGCAAACTCAAGCTGCGTCTCTCACTTAACCTGGGGCAGGGTGTTTGACTACTGCCCACCCTGCGGTGCACGGCCAAGGATGAGCCTTCCACTCCCGAAGTGAGGCAAGTTGTTACGCCCATGTGCACCTTCCGTAAGTACCACCCCGCTGCCGCTGCAACTGCTCCTGCTGCTGTTGCTCCATGCCACCTCACCCCGGCAGCCCCTGCACCCGGCTCACACCTTGACGGTGCTGTCATCGGAGGCTGTCGCATACTTGAGGTCGGTGGGGGAGAAGGCAACCCCGCGCACAGCCTCCCTGTGGGCACCCACAGTCTGCAGCAGCTCCAGATTTGGCTTCCAGTAGCGCACCTGGGCAGCAGCAGCCAATGGGTAAGAGACTGTTGGTCAGTCAGTCAGTCAGTCAGTCAGTCAGTCAGTCCACTTCGCTCCTACCTCCACTCTGTTCGCATTGCCTGCCACCTTTTAACAATTCCGAAGGGAGCCGGCAGTGGTCCTTCATAAGGACCAAGACAGACCTGGGGGCAGAACACACCCGGCCCTGCATGGTCTTCCTTCCCTCGCCAATCAAACAGCCAGCCACCCAAACCAAGCGGCGGGACCATGCGCTGACAGAGTGGGCTACATAAAGCAAGGTTGGGGTGGTACTGCCACAGGCAAGGCTCAGCACGGGTGGAAGTCTCATCAGGTCTCGTCATCCTTTTCAACAGGCCATGGAGTCCCACAGCATGTCCGAGAGTGACCGGGAGGGAGCAGCTGGTAACAGGCGCCCGCGCTGAGCTCGATACACTGCAGGTGAGAGAAGCAGTCAAGCTCAGCAGCCTGCCCTCGCTGCCGGCAGGTTGCCTCACCGTGCCGCTGTCATCCCCGCTGACTAGGAAGTTGCCATTATGGGTAAAGACCATGGATCGGACCGGGGTCTCATGAGCCTGCAGGCGTGGCAGCGCAACATAGGGAAGGGACTGTAAGTGGACGAGCAGGGCTTCAAAGTTGAAGAGTAGGGCAGGCGGAGGAAGGTGAGCAGGGAATACTGCCAAATAAACCCAGGGGAGCCGACACTCACAGGCGGCTCGGTAGCAGCGCGACAGACAACAGTAGGCGTTGCCCCTGGGGCCCGCCTCAGCTTGCAGTTGTGGCAAAAGCAGCCCGGCAGCTGCAGTGCAGTGCGCTAACACAAAACAAGCGGCCACAGGCACCCAAAGCTCACTACCGTACAAGTACCAGATCGCAAGCCAGGCCCACCGCGCCAACCCTAGAGCTATGGTGCCCTCCCGGTCCCCGCATCCAGCCCTCACCCCACCACATACTCGCCAGGCAACACCATCAGCCCATCACGCACACTCCAGACCGGTTGAACAACCAGCTAGTTAGCCAGCCAGCCAGCCAGCCAGTGGTGGAGGCCTCAGAGGCCGTTACCTCTGACACTCCAAGCCAGGCAGACCCACCCTTGCAAACGGCTTTGTGGGGGCCAGGGTGGCACAACGCACCTGGAGGATGGTCTCAAACTGGAATGCCTGTGCCCCCCACATGGTGAACTCCCCTCCCTGGGTGCCTGTCAGGCAGCGCCGGCCATCAGGGGTCCACACCACCACGTTGGCGCTGCTGCGGGTCTGGAGCAGGCAGGGGCAGCGCTTGCTCTAGGCTTGGCATAAATGTGACAACTTTAAGTCAGGCCATAGGGAGCAGCAACAGCAGCAGCCGCAGCACGATTAAGCCAGTGTGCGATCGGGTCCAGACAACCTGTCAATGCAGGAGCAGGGGAGATATCTGCCGGGGTCAGGAAGGGCTGGGCTTGGCACGTGTTTGCGAGGCATGTAGCGTTCAGCCCAACAAGCAACATGTGGGTTTTGGTTTGGATGGGGGACATGGCAAGCATGCCGCACACATTCACTGCAGCTGGTAGACAGACAGTCAGAGTTGCCGCTTTGAAGGATTGCGACTCCGAAGGGTTGCTGAGGCCGGCATCATTTGTGACAAGTACTGCCTGTTACTCTGTACTGGATGTCATTGCACTACTACTAATGTGGGCTCAGTAACCTGTAAGAGCACTCCCTGCTGCTTGGCTGGTCATGGCCCTCGATAAAGTGCTAGGTTTTTCAACACCAGTTGGACACCGAGCCACCACCGCACTGCAATGCCACCATTTATTCTCTTGTTTACATGGTTGGCCACCAAGGGGTGCTGACACCTCCAGAGTTGGATTATCCCACGCACACAGCCCCGGACCCTGACCCTTTCCCCCACAGGCATTTATCTGTGTCGCCCAAACCATTTCAAACCAGCTCAGACACTTGGCATACAGAGGCAACCCGTCCCATTCACAGCTGCATTCCTCCTCCCTTTAGAAAGCACTCTAACACTTGAACAAGCCCAAGAGCAGAAAAGACCCCACCCCCACCCCACCCACCCACCGCCCCAGCCGCATCAGGATTCCCACCAACCTTGCTGGGTGCCTGCTGTGCAAACTTGGTGGTGAAGCTGGAAGCCGGCTGGTGGGCATAGGCCAAGGGTGGCAGCATGCGCAGCGCTGAGCCTGGGGTGGAATCTAGGGCAGGGGTATCCAGGGGGTGCCGGATGAGCGACCGCCTCTGCCAGCAATACAGCAGCAAAGACCAATGTGTGGATCCAGCAGCGAGTAGCACAGTGTGCAGCTATGTGGTGTCACTACTGCTGTCCACAAGTTACAGTCAATGTGGACAAGCAACCCGTGCGCAAGTGTAAGGTCCAGCAACTTGGATGCTTATAGATGTGCCCACCTCAAACCAGTTGCTTAGGGGCCCTGCCAGGTCCACGGTACGCCTAGCTACCGACTGGTGAATGGTCCGCTCGCCCTCGAGATTGGCTGCATCAGTGGCCTGATGATGAGCAGCCTCCGGCCGCAGGGCCAGCTGCTTGGCAAAGTAGCTTGTGTATAGCGCCATGCAGGGACGAGTCAGGCAACATGGATCGTAAGTTCTTCCTTACGCCGCATCAGCAGGTTGCTAGTTCCCCATGTTTTACAAGGAAGGCTTCTGATCATTGCTACAAGGCTCATGACACGACTTGGCCCCAAAAGTCAAGGCACTCAGATATATAAGAATCCTACTGGAAGCAAGCCCTGGTGTCAGCTGCAACAAGCTAGGTGCCCCAGCTCGAGCCACAATGATCGATGATCCCGGTGACCCCTCATGCTGAGCGCGGCGAGATGACATAAGAGGGCCACTCCTTCACGTTCCTGCCTTGTGATCTGTGGAGGGTTATTTCCTGTTACCGTCGTTGTCAACTCTCAACGACTTGCTTGTCTGTAACCCTCGACCAGTGGTGAAGCCCCCTCAGCCGCCCACTGTCTTACTAACCTGAAGTCCGGGGATGTGTGTTGCCCCTCCTTCTACCTGATCCCGAGGCCGATGCAAAGCAAGGTGAGCGGCACTGCACCCTTGGGGTTTGCGGGCTTGCTCGTCGCTTCGGAGCTGACGCAAGGGCCGCGTGGTGCTCAGCAAGCTTCATGGCGTTATACAGCTGCGGTTCTGAGAACTGAGTTGGTGGCACTATGCAGGGGAAGACGACTCGTAGGCCCAAATCTGCTTGGGTGAGCTGGCTCGATTGCGGATAGTCAGCGTGCCGTTGCCGGCGTGCTGACTGACCAATTGCCTTCCTGAGGCTATTGCTGCACAACTCAAAGCTTATTTCATCTTGCCTCTGTGCTGACTTGCTTCTGGTGGATGACTACAAACTGCATGCCACCTCAGCTTTCAGCACCGACCATGCTTGCCTTGTCGCCGCAGGTGTGGAACAAGAAGTACCCTGTGCTGAGCTCAGTGGCTTGAGCAAGGGTGCCTAGTAACTTTTGGACTCTTTTGCACGCTAGTCTGCCTTTTCGTTTTGCACTTAGTCACGTTGACTCTTTTGGACACTATGGCTACCCTTGCCGCCCCTAGCTTGAGCTCAGGCAGCTCCCGCCCAGCTGCCGCCGGAAGGCTGACTTGTCGCAGCCTGCATGGTCGCCAGCCCAGCCTGGGGAACAAGAGCCTTACTACCAGGCGCGCGCCTTTTGATGACACAGCCCGCGCCGCCGCCAACGCCAGCTCGCCTTTTGTCCGCCCGGCGCGCTTCCAGCACAGCGGCCGCAGCTCCGCCGCTGGCCCTGTGCGTCACGTGACCGCTGCGTCCGAGCCCAACGGCACCGTCCAAGACGTGGGCGGCAGCCGTGTAGCGGTCAATGGTGGCCCTGGCACCAAGCCGGCCAGTGGCGGCGCCACGTCCCCGCCAGCCGTCCAGCACTTTGACTTCCTTGTGCTGGGCTCCGGGATTGCTGGGCTGAGCTATGCTCTCAAGGTGGCCCAGCATGGCCGGGTGGCGCTCGTGACCAAGTCGTCTGCAGACGAGGGCTGCACCCGCTATGCTCAGGGAGGCATCTGCGCGGTGCTGGACGCCGCCGACTCGGTAGCTGACCACGTCAGGGACACCATGATCGCTGGCGCCTTCCTGAACGACCGCCAGTGAGTCTGCATCTCGTTTGGGGTGCCTCCTGCTGTACTTCCAGCTTTTACTGTGTGTGGACAAGCAAGGTTGCCGTCAACTGTACTGTTATGAAGCGGCAGGGTGCAGGGGAAATGAGAGTGCCCCTCCTGTCTGCTCGCAAAAAGCTGGCCTATCTGCTGTGGCATTCTCTTATGTGTTCGTCGCCTGGGGCTTCGGCTGTACCATTACCTGCCAAGCACCTTGATCATGCATCCGTTCAAGTTTTTTTTTAACAAAAATCTCTTGATTTCTTGTGCCTGGCTAACCACTAGGCAGCTGGTCGAAGGAGTGATCACCCTGGATTCCTGTAGGGCTGTGGAGGTCGTGTGTCGTGAAGGCCCCAAGCTGGTGTTGGAGCTTGCCCGCTTTGGCGCTGAGTTCACTCGCGGCGAGGCCGGCGAGCTGCACCTGACGCGGGAGGGCGGCCACTCGGCGCGCCGCATTGTCCACGCAGGTGCGGCGCGGCTGACATAGTTTGGGTGATATATGTGGGGTCTGGTCAGGAGCCAGTGATCCAACCCTCAGTTTAAGCGTCACCTTGCTCGACTCAGGAAAGGCGACCGGTATCCAAGCTGGTCGCTACGAGCTGTCCATAGACGTCGAGCACCTGTTGTAGGCACCCTGGCACTTGGCGTTTCCCTCTTGCCGTCACAGCGATAAGGCATGCTTAAATTCGTGCGCCCCTCCTGTGCTTTGCTACAGCCGATGCTACTGGTGCCGAGATCGAGCGAGCCCTCCTTGCCTCGGCCCGGGCCAACCCCAACATCGCCTTCTACGAGCACCACCTGACCACGGACCTGGTGTTGGGGGAGGTGCAGGGCATGCGGTACTGCCTGGGCGCTGACGTGCTGGACCAGACTGCCATGACCATGACCAGGTGTGGCTGCTGGGTTGGTGGGCTGGGGCAGCTGTATGGCAGCGCCCTGACTGGCCCTTGTTCATGGCTGTGCTTGTTCTGCGAGGGCTTAGTGGATTTCATTTACCCAGTGCGAGCCCTCCCACTGTAGTTGGAGGAGATATCAGCGCCTGTTGACCTGGTGCCTGGTACGGACATGCCGCCTCATCATGAGGCACCCAGGGTCTGGTGAGCTGCCAAGGGCTGGGGGGTGACACCTTGCTTGGTGCCCACGCCTGCCCGCAGGTTCGTGGCGCCTGTGACCATGCTCGCCACCGGCGGCGCCGGCCAGGTCTACCCCAACACCACGAACCCCACGGTGGCCACGGGCGACGGCATGGCCATGGCCTACCGCGCCCGCGCCACCATTGCCAACATGGAGTTTGTGCAGTTCCACCCCACCTCGCTGTTCCGCCCCGGCTGCCCCATCCCCAACTCGGGCCCTAGGGGTGAGTGGTTGCCCTACCCAGGGCCTGGTCGCAGGGGTTTTGTCCGGGAGCATGTCGCTGCTAGCCCGTGCTGTTGTTTGCTCGAGAGGGATGGCATACCAGTCGTGGCATCTCCCAGCAGGGTTTTTCTATCAGTCCTGTGGCAACTGATGCATGGGCCTATTGACTGTCTGTACATCTACAGCTGTTTCATACCGTTGCCATTCCGCCTTTGTCGGCAGGTCGCTCCTCTCTCATCACGGAGGCCGTGCGCGGCGAGGGCGGCTGGCTGTACAACCTGAACGGCGAGCGCTTCATGCCCAAGTATGACGACCGCATGGAGCTGGCACCGCGGGACATTGTCGCCCGTGCCATCCAGGTAGGCCCGTGGTGGCTTGGTTGGTGGGTTGTGGAAAAGGCTTTGTCGCTGAGGTTTTCAGGTCTTGGGGGTTGAGTTTTCCACAATACCTGGATAGGGGGGCTGAAGCGCATTGTTTGCCATTTGAGCGGGGGCATAAACGTCGTGGGGGCTTCTAAGGTATAACCTTGGGCACGGCAGGGGTGCAGTTTCGCTGGTGGCAGTCTACGGTCTAGTTACGCCTGCCTTGCATCTTCCGCGTGGGCTTTTTCCAGGCCGTTGTACTTTTTTGATCATGGACCTTTGCAGTGCTCTTTCCCAATCATGGGCCTTTGCAGTGCTCTTTCCTGATCATGGACCTTTGCTTGCAGTGCTCTTAGATTGCCGGTCCAGCGGCTCAAACCCGCCTTTGGTGGGCATGGCCTGCAGGCTGAGATGCGCAACCACGGCCACTCTCACGTCCTGCTGGACATCTCGCACAAGCCGGGCAGTGAGGTGCTCTCCCACTTCCCCAACGTCGCGGCCGAGTGCGCCGCGGCCGGCGTGGACATCACCCGCGACCCCATCCCCGTGGTGCCTGCCCAGCACTACATGTGCGGTGGCGTGCAGACGGGCCTGCTGGGGGAGACAGACATCCTGGGGCTGTATGCCTGTGGGGAGGTGTCCTGCAGGTGAGACGAGCAGGCAACAGGGCTCCAGCTGCTGGTTATGCTAGGCTTTGCTGAGCCATGCCTGCCTTGCACTGTAAGCCAAAGGAGGCTTAGGCCTGCTTGCTTTATAGTTACTGCGCCTGCTGCCTAATGCATCGTGGGCACCAGGTTGCTATGTAGGCCTGAGTTTTGACGCTTTCTTAAGCTCTTTGGCCTTGCGCTGGTGCCAGCCTGGTCCTGTGAGCTGCTATCCTTCCCAGATGTGACCCTGGCCGTTCCTCAATTCTTCATCTGCAGCGGCCTGCACGGCGCCAACCGCCTGGCCTCCAACTCCCTCCTCGAGGGGCTGGTGTTTGGCAACCGCGCCGTGGAGCCGTCGGTGGCCCACGCTGATCACGCCCTGCGCTACGCTGGCACGGCGCTGTACTACGCCTCGACTCATGCTGACTTTGCTGGTGAGCGTTCACGGACGCTGTCTGGGCAGCTGTGGCTAAGGGGCTCGCTGTTGAAGGCAATCTGGAAGGCAGCGTGTGCTGCAATGCTGGCTTGGGGCGTGGCCCGTGGGTAAAGGGCTTGTGCGGGTGCTGTGCAGTTGTGATGGTGCCCATTGTGTATTGACCATTGGATCTTGTTCAATGCTGCCCGGTGCTCACTTGCAATTCTCCTATTGTATGCCTGTCTCTCAGCAACACCTTTGCGTATGCGACTGCAGGGCTCGCTCTCGCAATATGTGGCTTGCAAGTTCCCTTGACACGCGCGCTTTTGTGCTCAGGGCTGGGTTTTAACTCTGCAGGTTCAAAGGCACCCCGCGGGCTGCCCTCCAGCGCTGGCGCCTGGGTGGCTTCAAAGCGCCAGGAGCTGCGTGACCTGATGTGGCAGGGCGCCGGCATTGTGCGGCGCGTGGGCGAGATGAAGCCGGTGCTGTCCAAGCTGTCGGAGATGTGCGTTGAAACCAAGGCAATGGCGGAGGCGTATGGTGTCAGCACAGGTGAGCTGAGCTTGGTGGATGGGGTGTGGGCTTAAAGGCACAAGCTTGAAATTATAGCGGGTAAGGATGTATGGGTGTGCGGTTTAGTTTACTTCGTCGAACAAGGGCCTTTATGCTCACGGTAGGCTCACTGGGCCGAATGGAGTGTACAATGGATAGCTGTTTTTCGCCCCTACTTGTATGGAGTCGCTCGTTGCTCCCTACACTAGGTAGGTCTAAGTGCTGCAGCCATCCGTCTGGCAGCTGGTTGGATGTTGGACAGCGATTCTACTCAAGACACTGTATTTTGGGAATGTGTGCTGCACAGGGTCACCGCAGGGTGCTGTTGATGCTTGACCGGAATTTTGCTCATGGAGTGGTGTATCCAAGCATATTGTCCAAGTTTGGCTGTGATGGGGCAAGTGGTGCATTACTGTCCTGTCCAGTGCTCTGTGCCCATCCTCGTACAAGATATGACAGAATAGAGCAAAGTTTGGCGGCGCTTTGTGGCTCAAGCCTGACGGGGTTTGTCTGTGCTCCCTGCCCCTACCGCATCTGCCGCAGAGATGGTGGAGCTGCGCAACATGGTGACGGTGGGCGAGCTCATCATGTCGTCGGCGCTGCAGCGCAAGGAGTCGCGCGGCGGTCACTACTGCCTGGACTACCCGGAGGCGGTGCCCCAGGAGTGCCACGCCACGGTCATCAGCCGCCGCAAGAAGAGCGCTGGCAAGGCGCCGGGCCAGGGCCAGGGGAGCGCAGGCAGCAGGGGCCGCGTTGCGCCTGTCGGCAACAGCTCGCAGGTCATGGGCAGCGGGATGCTGGGCGCGGGGTCGACTGCCAAGAAGCGCAGCCGGGAGGTGTCTGTGCGCACCTCAGATGAGTGACAAGCGGTCGTAGCTTCGGGTGGGGATGGCGCCCTGAGGCTACCGGGGGCTGCAAGGCATATACTGGATGAGGCAGTAGGCTGCAGGCTAGTTCTTCACAGAGTAGCTGCAAAAATAAGAGGTGGTGGTGCAGGCTTGTCGAGGGTTTCGGGAGTTGCTGCTGAGCAGATGGCTCCTTGTCATCCTATACATGTACGTATTGCTACGGCTCCTGCTGTACCCAGAGGCTGCAAGGGCAGGCATGTGAGGCAATGGTGTAGGACACACGAACATATTGGGTAAGCTGAGGATTGACAACCTGGGCTTGAACGTGGATTGATTGCTTGGGCACTTGTGTTTTGAGGAAGGAGATTGGCTGAGTACCTTGTGCACTTTGTAGCTCTTTTGACATGCTTGACGTGCATGATTGACCCTCGCGCAACTGCTAGTCCTCACGGTAATTGTTATATCATGGCCAGAGAGTGTGCTGCTATCTTGGCATTGTAGTATCAATCGATGGAGGGTGAATCTCACTACGATGCCAAACTTCTGATTAGTAGGGTTGTCTACGTGATGTAACCAAACTGCAGTCATGTGGTAGCAGAAGTTGGGTGGAGGTCAAGGGAGATACGGCAAGCACCTGGAAGGGAGCACTGAAGGCAGCACTGGCAGGTTGCATGATTTCCACAACTTGGGTGTTCTGTCCCTCCCTGTCAAATTTTGAGTAGCATGGTTGGCGCAGTTCCATGTGTAAGGGCATGCTGCCACAACTGGATGACAATATATGATCAGCCAGAGGGTGACACCACCAATACACACACAAGGTGCAAAGCACAGCATGGAGTAAGAAATAGAAAGGGATGCACGACGACAAGCTTGCACAGCCAAGTAACCGGTGCTGGAAGATATGAAAATGCAAGGTGGAATTATATGTCAATAGCAATCGATGATAGTGGCAAATAGGCAAGGAAGGTTGTACAGGCAAAACAATCCTTCGTTAGCAAAGACATGTAGAAGTGCCAGTTAAGGCCGGGAAGTAGCTGTGTGGTCCACAGCGGAAGAACATATAAAGTGCTCCTCCAATGCCACCTTCCATAGCAAGCACACCTTCTCCCACCATGAGCCAGGCAGAAGAGGCGGGAAGCTATGACTAGACCCCTGTGCATGGCCGGTTTACAACAGTGGTACGGATATAGCAATGAAATAGGTGGAAGACATAAGCGCACTGTAACCAAATATCAGTGCCCCAAGGGATGGACACACAGCGCACGCTCAGCTGAAGACCAACCAACACTGCTGCCATCACAAATTGCTGTCAAAGCAAAACACACTTCTGCGAAATAGCGAGGCTCTCTGCAAGGTAGGGCACCCATCTAACACCCCACCAACTCACGCCACACGTGACAGGCGCGCACTGCACCCCACCGCCTACAGAGCGATGCTGAGACACCCATGAAGCCGTGTCCAAGGTCAGCATACAATGCACACTCACCAACTAGTGCACATTCTCCAACACAGGGTGCCAAGCCCCTACGGATAACGAAATTGCAAGCAGCCCCTCTGCACCTCAAACCTAAAAAAAAAAAACTGCTTCTCGACCATACCAGGCCCTAGCCTCACCCTTCAGAGCTGCATCCTTGCTCAAAACCTCGCTCACCAGATGAGAAGCTTGCTGCAGTTATACGATCTTGAAGCACTCAGCACTTCTCCAGGCGCCCTTTCCCGGCACGCGATGCTGGTGACTAGCTATGAACCGACCGCAGCCTGTGGACAGGTCAGTCAATGTCGCAGGAGAGGCCGACGGCTCTAGTGATGGCAAGCAGCCTGCAAGCAGCATGAACAACCCTTACACTATTTCTCTGCAGCCGTGTGTATCCGTGCATACGACTACCATCAGCACCCTGGGTGGAGGGCAGATACCCACGCAAAGTCAATGAGCCGGGTGCTGGCAGGCTCAGCCACACAGCATGGTAATCTACACACAGACTCCACGCCTGGGGCGCTGTTTTGGTGAGTCCACCCAGCCTACCTCCAGCCCACTGCACGCATGATCTCGGGCTCCAAGGCCAGGAGCACATTGTGGGGCAGGCCTGCAGGGCGTACATGAGCAGATAGTCACGCTACGACTACAAGCATGTCTTGCCTGAAGGTTGCAACCGTGCAGCAACCGGGCCTGGGAAACAGACTGGGTATGCGTGTCTTCACCTAGTAGCGCACCACTTGGGACAGTGCATGCTCTCCTACACCGGGTGAGGCGGCCGCAGGTGTGCATCTCAGTTTCAGCTGCACAAGGGACTAGCTGCAATACAGGATGTACGAGAAAAGCGGCCTCACCTGTAGCTTTGGCAAGGAAGCGCGCGTCTGGGACCGTATCTGCAGGAGGCATTCACCATATGTGACTCTAAGGTGCCTGGAGCATACGGCATTGAGCCGGCCAGTGGCGACTAGCACACCAAAGCAAGCAAGGTAAAAGGTAGCTTTGCACGGCTGTGGATAGGGGAAGTACAGGTGGCAGGCTGTGCGCGGTTATCAGCTGGGCCTTACCAGGCGTGGTCAGGAATTTAATGCTAGTCCACAGGCAGACGCCTAGTGCTGCGTCTGAGAGGAACTGCTGTGAGGCAGCCAGCTCGATGGACAGGCCAGTCTGTGCTGCGTACTCCCTACACTAGCAAGCAAGCCAGCAAGGTTTTAGCGCACAGGCGAGGAATCCCTGTAAGGTGCTAGCCCACTGAAGGAAGGTAGGGTACAGCCCAGAGCAGTTGAGGCTGCTGTGTCGCCCTGAGTGCGGGAGACGAACCAAGCCAACAACCCAGACAACGTCTGCGCATTGCAAAGCACCTCTCGGCCCCCGGGGGCGAGAGGTCCCACCCCAAGGCGCAAGCGAGTCCTCACCTGAAGGTGCCCAGAGCCAGCAGGGTGACCTCTGATGGGATGAGCCGGCACACTGGGTGCATGAGGTGTAAGGATTCCAACCAAAGCAGGAGTTGCGTATGACATGTTGAAAGCCAGGCTGCGACAGGTGCGATCGACGTGAGGGTCGACGTGTCGACTTCCTCCACTACGATGCTCAGAAGGCCCGGCGCAGCTCCGTGTCTTGCCCGCTTGACAACCTGCAAGCAGCAGAGGGCACCGCACGGCTGTGAAAGGATACCGTAGCCACACGTACTAGCCGTATAGACGTTTGTAGGATGACCACTGCACCAGTACGCTGCCACTCCCGGCAGGTAGCCCTACGAAAGAAACTCACGGGTGGTGTAGAAACCATGGAAGGCTGCCGGGCTTCCAGGAACGGCATCATGCTGTTTGACCTCTAGGGACCTATAACTTAAGACACTCGTAAGGACTGCTGTAGCTAAACAACGTGTCAGCCTGTCTACTCAGACGCAAACGACTATAAAAGTGTCTTGAAATAGAGACCAGAGCCGTACAAGGGCACGTGTAACACGCAGCCCTGCACTTTTTCGTGCGTCCGGAGCCCAGGGGACCACCAGAGCCCAGGGAAAGCCAGCAGGTGGTGATAAAGCTCTTCTATATACTTTCACAGCCAAGAAAAAACCGCTGAGAAGTTGCGGACTTGCCAATACAATACTCACGTATGCATGCGGAAAGACTGTACTGCACGCACGAGACTCCACCAGGCGAAGGTGCACTTCGCAAAACTATTCGTGATCAGCGCTACATATTTTTCAGACCGCGTACAACCGTCCAAGCAGTCCTGATGCTGCTTGGTCATGGCCAGGTGATGCCGTGACCGCCACAACTTCCCTGCCAGTGATATGTCTAACCCACTGGGGCAGTTGGCCCCCACTGCTTACCGGATACAGTGGCACAGACCCAAGACACCCCACAAAATTGGCTGGGATTGTTCCCAGCTTCCCATACGCCACGCTGCCCCCCCCCCCTACCAACAGGACCACCTTCAGTGGCCAGGTGGCAGGAGGCTGATTCCCTTTGCCTTGGACCCTATCCCCATTATCAGAAAAGATGCTGCCCTGGATGCACCCGCCCAGCTCTGCCTGAATGAAACCTCCCTTCTAGGGTGCCCAAGAAGTGCTTACCAAGTCGCAAGTCGATATCCCACCTGGTCGCCCCACGTTCCTCTCCCACCGGGCCACAGATGATAGGGACTGACGAGCAGGTCCTCGGGTGCCATGTCACATCGCTCCCAGGAGGCTCCACTTTCTCGGTAAACGCCAGGCACCCGCGTTTGTACTTGGCACTTCGCCTTGCCACGCCTTCTGCAAAGAAAAACGAGGGCACCTATAAAACTCGCTGTATCTATGGAGCAAAAAAAGGAAGGAGTGGACACAGTCAGAACCAGCACTTTGCCCATCAAAGTTAGCCAATTACCATAGAAAGGAAGGGAGTGCGCAACCTCCGCAAGCCCACTAGTGGTGCAGAAGCCTCTGGGAGGTATATAGATGCTAACACTATCGTAACGGAAAGCCAAAAACAGGTCTGTGCTGCTGAGGTTGGTCAGCCTCACAAGGCAGCAGGCTGCACACGACGCATCCTTGCTCCTCACACACCCAACCTCCCTGCACATACCCAGACGGCGTGCGCTCATGTAGCCAGTAGTAAACTGCTTCCAGGGGGCCCCTGTGCGTAGGCACGCGAATTCCCTCTATGCTGCTATAGGCGAGGCTGCAGCCTTAACAAGAGCAGTCCTTGGAATGGTAAGGCAACAAGCCACACTGCAGCCCCAACCAAGAGAGCTAAGGATCCTTACATCATGTGATGCACGTAAGCCAGACGGCAAGCGGCAACCTGCGGTGAGCCGACATCGAAAGTTGAGATTTAATCTAATGCTCAAAAGGCGACTTAGCAGCTCCATATGCCCAGGCATGCCTCGTATGCTATGGCGGGGAGCTGGAATAGTGAACAAGCCCTGTAACTTTTCTCCTACCGATGCCTCCACTAAGCGTATCTGAGCAATCAAGATTGGTTGGCATCGGTGCCTGTGCTTTGTGAGCAAGCTTGCTATCTGCACTGGTAGCAAGCTCGACTCTAGCACTTCCCACCAGCTGCATTCCCGTCTGATCACTGCCCCAGGGATAGCTACAGCTTACGGTTTACGGGGCAGGAGCGATGCGGAGGTGGGGCCCTGGGACTTTACTACTTTGCCAGAGAGCCGGCAGAGACGGTGTATGCCTCAGACAAACTGGTCTTGCATCCGTTGGTAGGCAAAGGCCGCTGCTCACTCGCACGGGCTTACCCTGTGCACAGGTCCGCCCTTCTAAGCCTGGCACTGACTTGTCTTTTACAGGCTGCAAGACCTCACTCGAGCGGTCAGGCTCGCCTACTGCCAGCAGGCCCGCGCTGCTTCCAGCGTTGCTGCCAATGCCCCTGCCACCGCAGAGGTGGCAGTCGCCAGCGGTGTGCCTGACCTGAGTGCTGGGCGCAAAGTCATCATCAGCGCACCGGCCAAGACAGCCGGCCAGCACGGCAACTTGCTGACTGCTGAAGGTTAGCTGTGCCCCTCCAGTAGTGCCATGTGTGTTAGTACCTGCCTATTGTGTCAGTGCCTGCCTGCCGGGATGAGACGTGATTGTTTGCAGCCAGGGCTTGCTACGTGAAGAGGTGCTGCCCTGCCAGTAGGGTGGTGTTGCTAGGCTGGGGCGTCACCTGGCCCAAAGCACGGCGGGCAGCCAGTGGTTGGAAGTGTTTTGTTACTATGGTGCAATGCATCCTTAAGATTATAAGGGAGTCTGGGCACGGTGCACGGATTGCAACGAGCCACTCTCTCCCACTCATAGTTTGGCACTTGGGTGGTGTGCTTGCCTTGCAGGTGGTGCACCTGTTTGGAAAATTGAACTTGAAAACACCAACTCCAAGTGGATCAATGGGCTCATGGGTGAGCATGGAGATCAAATGCGCATGGAGGCTAGCCAGCAAGTTAGGCAGGCTTCGTTAGTGCCTGCCTGCATGCATGGTTACGCCTCTGCACGCCTGTGCAGCAAGGGGCGGGGCCGTTTAGGGCAGAACCTAGCGGTCAGCATCTGTCGGGTGTGTGGCCTTGGTAGAGGCTGGCGGGACCTGCAGGTTAGTCTGTGCGTCCTACACTTGAAGCAGGTCGGCAAAGGGGCTCCTTTGTGGTGCATGGTGAGGGGTGTCATAGCGGGATGGGGCTCTGTGTGATTGGACATCTTTCACCTGGACCTAAGCCTAAGCGATTCTGTAATGGTGTGCAGGCTGGACTTCAACCAGTGACCCCTGGGAGAACGTGAATCGAAGGCGAGCCCACCCGTGTGCCATGCATGCCTGCACCGCTGGCGACTTTGTGACCTTGACGAGCACATACAATATATCCCACGCCTGCCTGGCGTCAAGAATTGTAGTTTAAGTCGGACATTGATTCTTCATGCCCCATGCGTTATTGTCTAAGTGACTGGACTGCGCTGCTGCAGTCTTCTGACATTCCAGACCAAGGAGGCAGCAGTCGCCTTTGCAGGTGCGGACAGGTTGTGGTCAAAGAGTTGCTGTGCTGGGCTGTATAGAAGGCCAACTCAAGTTGTCGGCGGCATGTCCCTCAAAAAGAAGTAGAGGATGGGGTGCCACTGTGGTGCCATTAGGTACTTTGGGCAGGAGAAGCCGGTGCCCTGCAGCCGCTCCTGACCTGCGGGTGGTCTCGAACCTTGTGCTACTTGCAATGCTCAGCAAATCTGGGGCGGGAGGGGACAGGGATAGTCCCTGTGCAGAAGGGGAGCCTCAAGCAGTACCGGAGCGAACGCACATCGTGCTCGTGCCAAAACCAGGGCCCAAATTCGTTAAGGCGTGCTTCTCACCCAGGTTGTTGGCTTTCTGATTGTAGAGAAGAAAGGATGGCAAGTGGAGGTCGCCGAGCCCAACTACAGGGCCAAGCAGCGCCCCAGGCGCTATCCCGGCTAGTAAGTCTTGGTAGCCGACAATGGCGACCAGCAGCAAGGCGGCGCTGTCCTGAGCTGCTTCACGAATTCGAACACGCATAGGCCAGGGTCTGACGTCCACAGCGGTCAGGCTGCAAGGCGTTAATACACTGCACGTTGTGGTATGTTGGAAGCGGTTGGGCTTTGACAGCAGATCACTTTGGCTGTGGTCCAGTTTTCCAGCGACTGCTGCGACAGGCACCCCAGTAGCGCATACTCCATTGTATGGGTCTGAGTATGAAGGAGGCAAGGAATAACTCTTTTTTCATTCTATGTGCACTGCAGTGGCGATAACTTCAGCACAAAGAGGTGAGCCTGGCAGCACCTGGTGCCTGGCTATAGCTATGTATGGCACTGGCACTGAATGGAAAGGGGCCGGGTACAAACTGTCGCGCTCCTGGTTTGCTCCCCGTCGGCCTGCTTCGTGTGTGTGCACATGTTAGGGTGTACTGCTGGGCTGGGTTGGCACCATTGTTGTGTGGCGTAGATCGTACGGTGGGGGAGGGTCAAATCTGACAGCGTGACGCGTAGGGATGTCCGGGCGTCGGTTGGACCATGGTGCCAGGCCTGAAACCTAGCAGTTGTTCACCCGCTCAGCAGCGTGCTTATGCCTTTGTGCGTGCTGCAGGAAGGGTCTGCCGGTGGGCGGGCTGAAGAGTGAACACCAGGGGAAGCGCAAGTGAAGGGGCTGGACCAAGGCAGCTGTACCATCATTGGTGCCTTTGAGCTGTGGAGGCGGCTGCAGCAGAATGGAGTATTTACTCCTTCCTCAGATTGGTCACGCGGCAACCAAAAGCTGGCAGGCCAAGCCCCCCCAGACAAGGAGCAGAAGGCTATTCCCAAGGGCAGGGAAGTGGTTGCAGGCCACGAGGAGCGCTTCCTGAGGAACGCAGTAGGCCTACCCATCATGCTCCTGTCCTTGTTCTTTGCATTGTTGGTTTACTGAGCTACCTCTCCAAAACATCTGCCTATCTCGACACTTGATTACCAGTTGGCCTGAGCCGCTTTAACGTTGGTCAGTAGCTGAACCAGTCGAACTTCAAATGGTTGCACAGCTTATTTACGTATTTGTGCAACTCCGTAGGCCATTGTGTTCAAGGCTGCATAAAGGCGAGTTGAACAGTGTAACGGAAGTATAGAAAAGAGGTGCGGTCTCTCACCAGCCCCGAAGCCAAAGACACGTGGGGCACTACAGCTGCGGCTAGGCTACACATTTATGCCAATTCCTTGCTCAAACTCCTCACTTCTTCTGCCCTCCCTCCTGCTCGCTGGGGAGGCCGCCGGCAGGAAGGCCCTTCCTGCAGTAGCAGCAAGTCACTCTCAGCAGCACAGTCGGGTGCAGGGGCGCTAATTGTCATTGACCTAGCCAGGGCATCTGCCTACTCCAATCAAGGCACCTGAGGGCGAATGATTGATTTTACTGCAGCCAGTCACATCCAAGAATCATTTAGCAAGGCAGGACAAATGTACCCACCGGCAGCGGCGCCCAACACAGAAGCTGCATGCTGGGTGCCCAGTTAATAGTGGTAACCAGGCAAATGTATCTATGACTTGACCCAGCAGAACTGCTCCCAGGCTGTCCAAGCATGCACAAAAGCTGCGCATCGCGAAAAGTAGGTGTGGCTGCCATGGCACAGCAACAGGTAGGCTGGCAGGGGGGCGTGCACAAGGTCCATCCAGTTCCCTGTCAACCACAAGTGCGTGCTTTCCACTTCTGCCTTGCCCACCATGCTGCCTGACTAATTACCGTACCTCTTGGTGCTGAAGTTGTCCCCGCTGCAGCAAGCAGTGCAGAGGTTTCAGGTCAACCTTGCCACGATTTTCGGGGCGAATATCACATGAATTTGTGGAACTTGTGGGATGTGGGTTTGTTTGAAATGCCGCATGGCCCTGACGGCCTCCTCAGTCGGATAAAAGCCAATCCGAGCAATGTGAGCAACCCCGCCTCATGACATCTTGCTCCTAACAACAACCCTCCAGCCCAAGGTCGCCATGAACATAAATTGAAGGTGGGTGTTCAGCGGCAGCAGCAGACCTAGCCGGCATGTAATTGCGGCAAAAGTGGCATCACGGCATGGATGGTCACTCACTAGCCAGGGTAGCGCTTGGGTCGCTGCCTCCTGCGCTCGTTGGGCTCAACGACTTCATACTGCAACCCATACTTCTCTGCAGCAGCAGAAGCCCTACTTGCCAACCTAAACATGCGCCTTCGAGGATAGCATGGTGTGCCGCATGTCCTTGAATGACACTATCACCCGACCAGAGTAAGCACCACGCATTGCTGGCGCACCGCCATTGACTAGTTACGTTTCATGGAGCGTTAGGGCTGCCATTTCTTGCCACATACCAGCATAATCTATGGCTGCCTCCTTTGTCTGGAACACCAGGTTGCTGCAAGGCACACACAGTGAGCAGCTTGAGAACGCAAACAACCACCACGTCCCGCCTGGTTCCTGCAGCTCCGTCTCAGCCAGTAAAGTCGACCATGGAAATCTTTGGAGCAAAACTCCCTAACCCGGGTACCCCCCAAGCTGCCCTAGGCAGAGGAAAGAACCAGCAGCGCTCAGGGTTCCTACCTTGCGTGAAAAAACCCCCACGCCTGCTGTCTGTGGGCATTCTGCACCCAGCCACGGTTTCAGTACCTCTCTCTTGAGCAGTCACCTCAGCCGGACAACCCCCACATTGCCGACCTGGCTCTGCTGCCTAGACAGGATCAGCCTCATCACGCCGCAACCTTCCCTTAACATAGAGAAGTTCAGACCAGCACAGTACCTTGGCCCACCTGCGGTTCACATTCTCCAAGGGATCAGCGGTTGATGTCCAACCTGCAGCATGACTCACCCAGGACATACGTCAGGGAGTGCCACGGGTGCCTTGAGCACTACCGGATTTGCAGTGTGGCCGCCAGGGTCCCTCCCTTTTGCTGCACACACTGCGAAGCAGCGGACCGACTCGGAACGGTTCCCAGCCAGCTGCAGCATAGACCCTCTACGACTGAACAGCTGTTACCTGCATCGTACCATATGGCTGGCTTGGCACATGTGACCAGCACCTCCGGTCCCCATAAGTCAAATTGAGTTCCAGCCCTACCGTAGCGACTCGTTCTGGTGCACACTGCTGCCTATGGGGGACAAGTTCAAAGGCGTGCTGTGCGACACATGCTGTGGCATGGGCTCACCCATTGCTCCTTGACTCACCCATGAGGCCATTTATCCATTTGTGCTGCGTATCAAGCTCAATCCTCCACACCGGTGCACCGCCTGCAGCAACAAGGCATGGCTCGAATCTCACACACCCATCTCCCAAAGAAGCTGAGCCATCATATATTCCTTGGGCCTCATCATTATCCTCGCAACACTTGCTGGTCTGGGCCCTGGACAGGCGAACCAATGTTTCTCACACAGTTGGTTCGCCCTCCTCACATACTAGAGTAAAACCAACCCCCAAACTGTACCAGCTCCAGGCAACCGGCGCAAGCGCAGTGTAGGGTTAAATGTACTGCCAAGCAGCTGGACACTGCTGCACTCTGCTGAGGCCTCCCCCTCCGTCCAGCTGGCCTGCTTACTTTCGGATGTCATCATGTGGCCCTGCTGGCCGGCGGACCTGGCAGCGGCGGTGATGAAGATTTTCCGGTCCTTCAGCAGGCCTGGCAGGTCAGCAGCGATCGCAAGCTCACCAGGAGAGGCGGTAGAGTAGGCCCTGCGGGCGAGCGGGCGGGCAGTGGAAGAGACTGTACGTGTGACAGTGGTGGGGGACTCCAACTAACTTGGTTCATACTTCCAGGGCAGCTTGAGGGACTGCAGCAAGAGCCCTGGGTACTGGCAAATCATTAATAGCCTTAAGCCACAGTACGTCCAGGACTTCCCACACCAAAACCACAACTGCCTGTCCGTTACGTTTGCCAGTCCTGCTGCGACCTTCCTGCGTTGCCAGTGGTTGGATGCACTGGGTATCAAAGCCTGGGCCGCCGAGAATCGTTGTCATTACCCTCAAACTGACCAAGGAGCACTGGCTGCGAGACCTCATCAAGCCTTGCCTGCAGATGATTGGCTGCCCCACCCGCAACACCCTAGCCAAGTTGCCAAGGCTCCTCATGGCTTCCAGTTACTTGTCAAGGAAATCCACAATCCAAGGTTTGTCTCAAGTCCAAGGGTTCGAGCCTAGTGTCTGGTAAGCTACCCTGCAACTGTGGCGGCGCGGGCGAGTTGATAAGGCCACTCACTCATAGAAACGAACCTCACTTACGACAAGGTATCAGGCGTAAACGAAGTTAGCTCTAGAGAAGCCGTGTCGAAGCTGGCCACGGACTACTGTTTGAAGGCCGCCAGCTGTCGGCGTCGATTTGGACGTTTGGCGTTTCCGCGATCTGAGGATGCAAGCAGTAATCAACAAAGTCATTTTCACTTCCGTATCTTTCGGCCAATCCACCAGACAACACACAGTCATGACTTCAAAGTAGGCCATGACACAGTCAACAAGACAACTGTCGCCACTGCCCAGGCTGGGCCCCAGCAGCTATGTCAACTGGATGGTGTCAGCAGCTACGGTCTCTGCGTAGGGCCATGGCTGGTGGCCGGCTTCCCTCAAGAGAAGCGCAACGTCCCTGCAACACATGTTACCCTGTCACCCTGTTGCCGCAACACGGAAATCCCTTCTATGTCTTCCCTTCATACGCCCTTCTCCGTCGTTCCATGGGTAGCAATACACAGACAGACAGTGCATGTTGCGCATAAAGCTTTAGCTGCCCTCGCTTGCAGAGCTAGCATAGTTGGCGCACTGCTAAACAGGGCAAGGCCCGCCAGCATTTATTGCTCATGGCATACGCTATCTTTACCACTCTAGATATCAGACCGCACTGCATTCGGCCCTCACCTAACAGTGAGGCCCCCTCGCTCCTTACTGCTCGCCTGCCGCTTCACTGCCGCAGCGGAGAGGTCCATGGCTGATGCGCGCTGCTGACCTAGGCGGTACACATTCTCCTCTATTGTGTCGCCAACCACAAATCTGGGCCAGCCAGGGACACATAGGAACGTCACTATTAGCCAGAGTTCAGTACCAGGCTGAACTGGGTCAAGCAGTGCTCATCAGCAAGACCTCAACGCCAGCTGGCAGCAGATCGGTGCCGGGCATGCACCCTACATGCGCAGGGGTAGGTTGCCGCCCGGTCTGCCGCACCTGTGCACATATGTGGGCCGGGTTTGGCCGATGCGGTGGACCCTGCCCACAGCCTGGGCCTCCACTCCAGGGTCCAGCAAGGGCTCGACCAAGAGCACATGCTGCAGTAGGGCAGGCTGCAGGGGCGAGTCACAACTGCATCCCAGTAGCAGCCAGAACCAGGCAGCCTTACGCTCCTGTTGGCTGCTCATGTTCTGTGATACCGGTGTGAATCCGGATGCAGCCAAAAGGTCCCTACTCAAAGCCAACGTTAGCACCAGCATGCTCAGCAGCGGCTACAGCCACCCCGCAGATCCTGGCTGGCAAAATCAGCACTTAATGGGGAGACTGCCCCTGACCATGCCCCTGACGTGAAGAAGGCAGCATGTAAGGGAGGGGCTGGGGTGCTGCTGCTGCTGCTCCCCTTCCCCTCTTACATCAGCGCCCAGGGCTGTCAGGCCCACCCTGCCAACCTTTACCTCAGCATCCATAGCAACTATTTCAAACGCACGGCCTGCTTCACATATGCTAACATTCGTGATGGGCTACCATGCTCAACCACTTACGATTCCAACCACCCATACCTGTGCTTCTGTTAGATTCAGCCCATTGCCGCCCTGCTTCACCAGCAGCAGTAGAATCTGAGGGTGCAGCTCTGCGCCATCCCCAGTCTTTCTGCGGGAATGGAACAGACATAATGGCCGTGAGCCTACTGCAACTATTGGCAGCTCCTTGCTCAGCAAGACATACAAACCTTGCAGTTTTGCTGCTGAGTGGCAGCCAAGACCACCATCGAAGCATGGCAAGGCAGAGCAGTCAGCCCTACAGTGCGTTTTTACCTGCTGGCTTCGGAGTGCCCAACCCCTGAGGGCTGCTTGAACTCTGTGATTGCGGCATCAAAGTGCTTGCCATCCTTAGGGTACAGGTGCGGCACACTGTTGGCGTTCAATGCATGCGAAACCTGCAAAGGGAACACATAGTTGACAACCCAGAAGGAGACTCCCATAGAGCTTAGGTTGCACACGCCACGCCTAGCCAGTCCGAGGCCACGTGAGGGCACCGGAACAGGAGTGGAGGACATATGCATCAAACACACCTAGGGTGAAAAGACAGCACAAAATAAGACATAAACAAGTCAGCACCCCGCGCACCAGTGCCAAGACGTCCTTCCAGCTGCTGAAGACCAGCAGTTTGGTTGATGCGTCTTGGGAGATCAGCCAGATGACGCGCCTGACCACATTCTCCAGCTGCAGTGATCAAGGCCGGCAGTTGAGTGGGTATCTTAGGGTACAGCTGGTCTCCCACAGGTGTGATCTGCCGAGGTAAAAGGTTGCCCTTAATCAGCTCCTATTGAAAGCTCTACAGTTGGTAAAATCCACAAAGCGGATATCTCGCAGCCTCTGGACGAACTTGCGGAGGAGGATCCACAACAGCCTGGACGGGCCCAGATGCATCGAGAATCTTCGCGCCCGTGGCCTGGGGCGCTAAAATCAGCTACTAAGCTTCCCTGTCGTCAGTGTATTTTGCAATCTTTCTTCCCACTGACATCAACAAGCGATATAGTACGGGTTCCACAACCGGGCAGGCAAAGTTTACAGCCCGAGGTTCACACCCCATACTAGACAAGCCATGGACCCGAACAAGGTACGTGCGGCTGAAGTAGCTATGCGACAGACTATCATAGAATGGATATACGTCGTTCAAGAAGCTTGGGTGGGCAGTCGCTTATTGAAGTCCGGCCATGCTGACGTAGGGCCTGAGATCGGTTTGCATGCTTGGTTGCAGGTCACACAGAAAGTGACGGAGGTGATCAATGCAGCCCGTGACCTGGCTTTGGAGAGTTCGCACCAGCAGCTGTCGGCCATCCACGTGGCTACCGTGCTGTTCGAAGACCCGAACGGCATCGCCAAGGCAGCGGTGCTCAGGATCGGCAGCGAGGACGCCTACCGCAGCATTGTGCGGCTATTGAAAAAGGCTCTTGTCAGGTGTGTGACCTTCAGCTGAGGATTAGATGACTGCGTGATGGCTCGCTGGCACTGCTGTAGGAGCCTGGAAACGTACAGGACACAGCGGCGCTGAGCTTGCTAGTGTGCACAAGTGCTCCAGACAATCGTGCAGCAAAATTGACTATGTTTCTTGCAGGCAACCCACGGTGGAACCACCACCTGACGATGTCTACCTGGCAGCGGACCTCAAGAAGGCGCTGCAGCAGGCAACCAAGCTCCAAAAAAAGAAAGGGGACTCCTTCCTAGGTGAGCGCAAGGTTGCAGCCGGGTGCTACTAGGTAACCTACACGATGCAGCTGGCCACGTTAAGCAGCTGTGGAAAGTTGTACAATGAGCAGTTGTTGGCAGGTTGAGAAGAACACAAGGTCTACCAAGGTCTACCTGCGGAATTTCCAGCCTGTCGGCCAAGCGACTCTTCCACACAGCAATACGCCCATTGTGAGTATCCACACTCTGTGTTGCGCAGGCGTGGATGTCCTGCTGCTGGCAGTGCTGGACACCAAGGAGGTATCCGGCGCCTTGGCAGAGGCGGGGGTCCAGAAAGGCCAGCTGGAGAAGGCAATCGAGGACAGCCGCGGCAGTGCCAATGTGGATTCTGCCACGGCTGATGACCAGTTTGACGCCCTGAAGAAGTATGGGGTTGACCTGACAGAGAAGGCAGCCGAGCTGGACCCTGTCATTGGCAGGTGGGTGGGCCGGGCGGGACTGACTTGCGGTTGACTCAGCCGACCTACTGAGCGGCAAGGGTACTCATGTGCAAGGTATGCGAAAAAATTGACAGCGTCTCTCCAGGGTGGGTCTAGCGCTGTGTGGCAAGCGCAGGGGATGCCCTCCCATACTCTATTTCAGACGCTTCCTCTCGTGCGGGTCTGCTGGGGCGCCGTGTGTGCCTCCCTGGTTGCCAGCCAAGCTGTGCGGCAGCGCTCCCAGTGATGGTAGGGAGGACACTTGCAGTCCCTCTCTCAGCTGGGCAGCCCTCAGCTGACCGTTGTTCAAATGCAACCCTAACACATTGTGGCGGTTGTGGCGGATGGGCTGGGTGCAGGGATGAGGAGATCCGGCGAGTGATACGAGTGCTGTGCCGGCGCACCAAGAACAACCCGGTCCTGATTGGGGAGCCGGGCGTGGGCAAGACGGCCATTGTGGAGGGGCTGGCACAGCGAATTGTGAAGGGGGATGTTCCTGACACACTGCAGGTGGGTGGTGCCAGGGCAACACCTCATGCCACGGGTGGGTGCATCCTGGTTTTAGATATGGTGCCTCTATGTACCTCAGTACGGATGGCTGTCACTTGTACTCCAGCAGGGCTTTTCATGGCCATGGGCACGCCCGTGTTGATGTGCGTCCTTACAACCAAGGGATGAGAATGTAAGGCAGCACAGAAGAATCGCACTGTTGCACAGTTGTAGTTCGCCTGGCAGGGGATCCTTACACACCAGCAAGCACCCACCCTCTGTTGCCTGGTTACGGTGCTGCAGCACGTCAGGCTGATTGCGCTGGACATGGGGTCATTGGTGGCGGGCGCCAAGTACCGTGGCGAGTTTGAGGAGCGTATCAAGGCGGTGCTGAAGGAGGTGTCGGATGCCAAGGGCCAGGTGAGAGGGGATACTTGTAATGGCCCTTTTCAGGTCTCCAGCCATTCAGCCCACTGGCTGTCAGCGGCGGCTGGGCCATCTTCTTGGTTGGAACCTCCCAGCCCAGCAGCTACTGCAGTAGCACGGAAAGATGGGAAACTGATTGGCAGCCCACCAAGCTTTGGTTGGGTATGCCGCCCGGTCCTCCCAGCCAAGCCTGCCGCCCACTCCTGGGCTGCCAGCTACTTACTGCTGGCTACTAGGCACGACCAGGAGTCGTGCCGTTCGCTAACATAACCACTTAGTGTTGGCTGCTGCCTCGTGACCTGCCGCTGGGCTTGCAGCCTTCCCCTCTGACATATATCTTTCCCCACGCTACTCACTATGCAGGTGGTGCTATTCATTGATGAGATCCACCTTGTGCTAGGCGCCGGCAAGACCGAGGGCGCCATGGACGCCGCCAACCTGCTCAAGCCCATGCTGGCCCGCGGCGAGCTGCGGCTCATTGGCGCCACCACGCTGCAGGAGTATCGGGAGCATGTGGAGAAGGACGCAGCCTTTGAGCGCCGCTTCCAGCAGGTGAGGGAGGGGGTAGGTGAGATGAGAGAGGTGCAGTGGAGATGTGTCTAGCGGGTAGGTCAGTGGGTTTGGACATGCATGGGGGGCTGGTGCTGACACTCGTGTACGGCAGCGTGTGGTACTTTGGCTGGCTGGCGATCCAGACAGTGTGTATTGTGCGTGGGCGCGTGTGTGCGCATGTCTTACAGTTGAAGGCTTCCGGCTGGGCAATGGGCAAGCAACCTGCGCTGACACCGTTCTTGCCGACTGCAACCACCCAGAACCCCCTGTCCCGCCGCGGTCATCACAGGCGCTCACCCAGCTGGCTTGGCTGGTTCACCACTTGCAGGTTCTGGTGGGCGAGCCCTCGGTACCAGATACCGTCCAGATCCTGCGAGGCCTCAAGGAGCGCTACGCCTCCCACCACGGCGTCAACATCTCTGACCGGGCCTTAGTCATGGCCGCTGAGCTGGCAGACCGGTACATCACCAACCGCTTCCTGCCAGGTGGGTGGCTGGCATGCTGTGCTGTGCTTTGCTGTTTCGGCATGGGGGCACCCCGCTACATTTGATGGGTGGTTGCTGTGCTCCCTGTTTTGCTCCGCTGACGTACTAGATCAACCTGCACCAACCTCTGTGCCGCAGCGGTTTGACACTCTGCACCAGCATATCCTTTCGTGCAGACAAGGCAATCGACTTAGTGGACGAGGCGTGCTCCGACCTCCAAGTGCAGCTGGAGAGCAAGCCGGAGAAGATTGACGTGCTGGAGCGCAGGCTTATCAGGCTGCAGGTAGGCCATGCCAGAGGTCCAGTCTAGTCTAACAGCGTACCGCACCTGACCATGCTGCCGTGAGTCCTTCAAGTGGGGCCAACAGAAAGCCAGGATGTACTATGCACACAAACCATGCCAGAGGTGACCGGGTCTTATGACGGGCCTCCTTGGGAACGACTGCTGCTGGTCTACCTTCTCAGGCTCCGCTACTCAGCTTGCATGCATGCTTAGGCCTGCCTAGCGTTCTTCTTGGTCCGCCTGCAGCCCCTGCACTCTAGCCTTAATCGCAGTGTGTGTTGACCTTGCATGGTTCCCTTGCCGCCTCCTTGGGTTCTAACTCATGGCCCTTGCCGCGCGGCCGCTGCAAGCGGACCATCTGTTCCTGGTGGCAGGCAGGGCAAATTGAGGAGAGGCTAGGGTGAACTGGAGTGGCGGCGCTGGGTGCAGCCATGCTCTGGGTCTTGCCTGAGTTCTGATCCAGGAGGTCTCTCTTTTGTGTGCAGGTGGAGGAGAAGGCTCTGGAGAAGGAGAAGGACAAGTCCAGCAAGGAGCGGCTGGGCGAGCTGCGGAGGGAGATCGGGGAGCTGCAGGACGAGCTGCGCCCGCTGCAGATGCGCTACCGACAGGTGGGTGGGTAGTGTGGCTGACTGAGGGAGGTTTGCCCAAGGTTCAGTAGGTCAGGGGGGCGATGACCAACCTGCACGCCTTGCAGAGGCGCCATCAACAGCCCGGGGGACGGGTAGTATGGCTGATGTTTGGTAACTGCTCGATAGGGTTATTGGAGAGGATGCAGGTCTTGGCATAGAGGTACAATGGAGGGTCCCCAAGCTGAGCTGCACCTTAGGGAATATATGCGGCAGACGTTTTGGTGCCAAAGGTTGCAACTCCCGAGGTCGTGACATAGTGATCCAGGGTGCTGCTTCTGTGCACGGGCACCGCCACAGCAGCAGCTCCAGCTGCCCGTGCTAGCACACCTAGTGCCCCAGTCCCCCGCGCTGCTGGTGCAAGGCTTCCGCACCGCTCCCTCTCCCATGTATAGCAACAAATGCTCCCCCTTCTCATGCTGCCTTTCCCTAGCCGTTTGCTGAACATGCAGCCCCATACCGGAGCACAGGCCTCAACCACCAGACAAAAAAAACACTCCTCCCCTCCTGCTCTGCCTGCCGCAGGAGAAGCAGCGCATGGACGAGCTCAAGGCGCTACACAAGAAGCGCGAGGAGCTGCAGATCCGTTTGGAGCAGGCGGAGAACCGCATGGACCTGGCCATGGCAGCAGACATCAAGTATGGTGAGCCTGGAATAACGTTGAGGCCTTAGGTAGATAGGAAGGCCCTCAGCCCTTGTGCTGACCAGCTTCCTGGCCAACACGCCGGCAGTGTGAGGTTGAACCTTGCAGGAGCCTTTGCCTGGAAATAGCCTGGCTGAAACGGCTTGGATAGGGAGGGTTACAAGCTTGCCTAGACAGGGTCTCTGACCGCATGTGCGGCAGGGTGCCGCTGCCCTCGTTGCCTGCCCCGCCCAGGGCACCCTCAGCCAACCCGGCGGGAACCCACATGGGCCTGCTCCAGCCAGCAACGAGACCCTGAGACCCACTCCCCTCCTTGCTGTTGTGCCCCGCAGGCGCCCTAGCCAAGCTAGAGGAGACCCTCAATGCCCTGCTGCTTACTACATCTGCTGAAGCTCAACAACACCCCAAAAAAAATTCCTTGTTACCCCCCCGCAGGCGCCCTAGCCGAGCTGGAGGAGACGCTCAAGGCCAAGCAGGCCGATGCAGCCAAAGCGGAGCGCATGCTGAGCGACACGGTGGGCCCCGAGGAGATCGCGCTGGTGGTGTCCAAATGGACGGGGGTGCCGGTGTCCAAGCTGCAGGAGACGGACAGGGAGCGGCTCACACACCTGGAGGTGAGGCCGTGAGCAGTGGGGAGGGAACCTGTTGTCGGACTGTTTAATTACCAGTTGTGGGCTTATTGTATGGGGGTTGGTGGGGTTGTCCCTAGGTAACAGGAGGCGGGTAGGGAGCGGCTCACACACCTGGAGGCGAGCACGAAAGGAGTGGGGAGGGAGCCTGCTGTTGCTGCTGGTGGCAGGCAGTGCGGGCAGAGGCAGAGTAGGGGTGGAGAGGGGTTACCCGCCAGAGGGTTAAGTGTGCTAGAGGGGACCTTCAGTTATGTCCATGACCAGGCATCAAGGCCCAGCATGTGTGCTTTGTGCGGGCGTGCATTGCACAGCAATCCCCTCACTATAGCCGCTCCCTGGCTCACGGCTTCTACTTGCTGCCTCCTTCTGCATTGGGCAGGACTTCCTACACGAGCGAGTGGTGGGCCAAGATACCGCGGTGAAGGCGGTGGCGGATGCGGTGCTGCGGGCGCGGGCAGGGCTGGGATCCCGGAATCGGGGAGCTAGCTTCCTGTTCCTGGGGCCGACCGGTGTAGGCAAGACGGAGCTGGCCAAGGCGGTGAGTCATGGTTAGACGCAGGGGGGGGGGGAGACTTGGGACGTTGTTGGCCTGATGCTGGCGTTGTGGATTCCCATACAATGAAATCCGTCCGTTCTGCCCCTACAACGTCCCGCCATTCCAGTACGGGTGACTCCTGTACGCTGGGTGCCAAGCAGCACGTGGCCGCAGCCCTGCCGTCTGCAAGCTGCCTAGCCGTACAGTGCCGCAAAGGGGTGGTGTCTCAACACAAACCCTCAGCGAATTCTGCCTGGAACAGGCTACCCCTACCCCCCTTGCCGGTACCCCCCCCCCCCACTCTTCCCACTTACTGACGTGACCCGCCCTCCTGCATCCCCTGCCACGTCTGCTGCAGCTGGCCAGCATGCTGTTTGACTCCGAGAAGATGATGGTGCGCATCGACATGAGCGAGTACATGGAGAAGCACTCGGTCAGCAGGCTCATTGGCGCGCCGCCGGGCTACATCGGCCACGAGGCGGGCGGGCAGCTGACAGAGGCAGTCAGGTGAGGCAGACAACTGCGAGGCACATCACTGTGAGCCAGGCAGTGACCAATCAACTGGGTCAGCCCGGGGTCTATTGGCATGGATGCTGAGACATTGACAACGCCTTTGACATCAATGCAGCAGGCATGGCATGTGGACGCTTGGTAGAATTAATGTTTGCAACCTTGTTGTGCAACAACATATAGCTGGCGGGTCCGTTTAACACGAATGCATGCCAACTCAAGGCATGACTGCGGCTGTGCCATTGAAGACCGGGGCATTGTTTTACTCATCTATTAATTTGTGTGTCAGCTGAGCTGCTGACAAACATGTGAGTCTGCCGGGGGACCCGGGTATCATCTACCTGCTGAGACGCAAGCTGCCTGTTCCCGCCTACAGGCGGCGGCCTTACTCTGTGGTGCTGTTTGACGAGGTGGAGAAGGCACATGCCGACGTCATGAATGTGCTGCTGGGAGTGCTGGACGATGGCAGGTGGGTGGCCATCACATCGGTCAGGAGGGCCAAGGGTTGTCTTGCAACGCCAGGTCATTTTCATTTTGAAATCATGGCAGGCACATGCTGGCAGCAGGGGTGGGTAGGATATGGCTGATGCCCAGCGGCCCAGTCGGCATATGCCAGCTCTTGGCCGCGGAGCAGGCCCAGCACAGCTTGGGGCGCTAGACTGATAGCCACTTTTGTTGGCCCAGGGCACCTCTGCCCAAGTGGACCAGACCATGTAAAGACCTGTGGGTGCCAGGCAGGTCGTGGCTTTGCTTGGCATATGTAGGCCACTGCGCGGGGTGGGTGGGGGTCAGGGGGCCAGCCGCAAGGCCAGAGTGCATGTCTACTCTTGGGGCAACTGAATGATATGCCATCATCTGGCAGGCACTTTAACAAGTCCTGGGAGTGTCGCTGCTGCCCCACGCAGGCTGACAGACAGCAAGGGCCGCGTGGTGTCCTTTGCCAACACCATCATCATCATGACCAGCAACCTAGGCGCAAACATTCTCCTGGAGCGAGGCAACACCCCCGAGGCCAAGGCTGCAGTCATGGAGGTGGTGCGCCGCCACTTCAGGCCCGAGTTCCTCAACCGCCTGGACGAGATAGTGCAGGTGGGTGATTTTGCCCGGCCGGCCGGCTAGCTGCGCATGTTAGCTCTCAGCATGGCCCGACCTGCGGATCATCTCCCTGGCCGAGCGGGAGCCTCCTGCAACCCTGCTGTGCCTCCTGCGTAGGCCCTAGTTGTGCACGCTGACTTGGTGTAGGCATGACTCCAGCAACTCTCGGCACCTTAGGTGCCTCCCCGCGCGCCGCCCCC
>BBXU01000879.1:0-49551 GCA_001598975.1 Parachlorella kessleri | reverse complement strand
CCCCCCCCCCCCCCCCCCCCCCGGGGCCCTCATGTCAGCCTCAAACTGCTAGCTCCCTCCCAACTAACCTAGGGCCTTTTGACAGATTCATATCCTCAGCAACCCCTTCATGCTGATAGGCAGAAGCTTGGCCCGCCTAGCAATATTACCTAAGCTACAGAGGTGGTCCGACCCACATGCGCATCTCAACTGCTTCCCAACCCTGCTCCCCCTGCTGTGCTGCAGTTTGACCCGCTGGCGCCAGCTCAGCTGCGCGAGGTAGCCCGCCTGATGGCCAACGAGTTGAACGACCGGCTCAAGGAACGCAGCATCGTCATGGACTGCACAGATGCTGCCCTGGACTATGCCGTGGCCCAGGCGTACGACCACATGTACGGCGCCCGGCCGCTGAGGAGGTGGCTGGAGCACAGCATCATCACGCCGCTGTCGCGCATGATCATCTCAGGTGGGTGCATGGTGCAGCATGAGTGGATGTTGTAGTGTAGGTGGAAGGGATGACCATCTCAGGTGGGTGCAGAGGCTGTACACCAGCATACTGCTCGGCGTACCAGCGGCAAGTGGAAAGGTGGTTGGTTGTAAAGCCCAGTCGACACTCTCAGGTGGGGTGCATGGTGCAGCATGGGTGGGTGGTTTACTGTAGGCGGAATGCACGTGACAAAAGTGGGGTCTGACAGCAATTGGTGGGTGCCAGCTGCGTCAGTTAGTTATTAGAGCAGAGAGTAGTGAGGGGTGGTGTGGAGCGAGCTGTTGGCATCTGGGGCTGAGGCTGAAGCAGGCGCTTGCATGGTGTTGGTCCAGGGTGCAGCTGCAGCCGTGCAGGCGGCTTCATTATGCCTGCTGGACAGTATCAATAACAGCTGGTATGCTGCAACCAGGACAAGGCTCAGTACAGCAGTGAAGGGTCACACACAGAGCTGCGGCCACCTCAGCCTGGCTCACAATGGAATCCTTTCCTGCCTCCCTGCAGGCGAGCTGCCAGAAGACAGCAAGGTTACTGTGGGCGCTGATGCCAAGGGCCTGACGTTTAAGGTGGTGGCAGACCCTGCTGCCGCGGCAGCACGCAGCGCGGCCGCAGCCACCAGCAACAGCACGGCCGGGGTCAAGCGGGCGCAGATGTATGTGGAGGAGCCGGAGGATGATGATGATGACCTGATGGATGAGTAAGGGGGTTTGCAGGGCAGCATGGCTCCCTACAGGATGGTAGTTGGTCATGTAGAAGTATTGGACTCACGCCTGAGTCGTTGCTAATCAGGCAGAGAGCAGAACCCCGAAGGTCGCGAGCCCTGTATTGCTAGTGAGTCAGATAGGGCATTTCTCTCCCGCGCACTAGTGCTGTGCACCGAGCAGCCAGGTGCGCAGGTGGTAGCTAGCAAGGTTGCATTGTAAACCATGCTGCCCAAGGCCAAGGGTGAGGAAGCTGAGCTGTGTATAGCGTACTGCCAACCTTCTATACAGCTTCCACGTTGCTTTTGCATTGTGTACTCCTTGGCTAAGCAGTGAGCATGCCTACACGTTGCTTGTGCATTGCACTATATCGTTGGCGGAGTGTGTCTACTCTTGTGCATGCTGAATATGTGAAAGTCAGGCGGTGCTCTTACTAAGCACCTACGCCAGACCTGCTAATGGTGGCTAATGTAGAGACGGCTCTCCTCTTGAGCCCGACTGTACAAACGAATCGATCACGCTGTATAGAAAACATTGTAACTTACTCACCTTCGTCCCATAGCTCCCTCGCACAACGATAGCGGCCTCACCAGAGCTAGCAGCTGCTGTACCAGGATCCTGCAGCAGCACCAGCGGCAGAGAGTGACTGACATAGTCAGTACACACAAAAGTGAGAGCAACGGCCTATTATAAAGGGCAGCAGACCCGGTAGCCCTCTCTAAACACCGTTGCCCACCCACCAGTGCAGAGGCAGCCGGCGATCTGGTTAGCCTAGCCAAGGGACACAGCCATGGCACACGGCCCCAGTTCAGCGCACGGCAGGGCCGGGTTGCATGTAAACAAGTAATGTACCCATTACTCCTACAACTACCTAGCGCAAACAACAGCACCACGAAAGTTGTCCAGCCATGCCAATAATACAAAAGAACACAGTATATGACAACATGTAGCCGGCCAGGCGCTCTCCCCACCCAACCTCAAACCTTTGCACACAGTCCCGGCTCCATGGCGCTTCTGCTCCCATGACAGCCGAGTCTCAACAGTCCCACCTGACCCAACACACTCAAATTGTTGGGTAACAACAACTCAACCTTACTACCTACTACTTCTTTCTATCAGTCCACAATGAGACCCACCTGAGGTTGAGAAGGAGCTGCCCTAGCATCCACGTAGGCAATCTCAGCCACAGGCACCCTGGCCCGACAGGTGGGGCACTGGATCCGCTTGGCGGCCTGCAGGCATTAACGTCAAGGCCACGCTCTTACTTTGCCTGACGGAAGCTGGATAGCAGCGACCGGGTGGCCACGCATGTTGAAGTGTCACAGGACCTTGATGGCATCTGCCGCGATAAACATATGAACACTTCATCAGGGCTGGCGTGGGACAAGAGCCTCGGGTGCTGGTGAGACGCAGGCAAGGTCTGGAAAATTTGCTTAGAGGTCTTCATGGCAGCTTGCACAATAATTTGCACCCATGAGTCCCTGCCACTGGCGGTCGTACCACACACCATGCCATGCACGGGCCGCCTCACTGGCTGGCTACCATCCAGCCCACCACCAACACCCATTCCATCAGCCACCGCCGCTCATCGTCCAACACTGGACCTCAACCCCGCTCAGCACGGAACTTGCCTGTGGCTGCCCCGCAGGCAGTCGCTCCACCAGCACCATGCTGCACCGGCAGCACAGCCGGTGCCCGCAGGGTAGCATCGACAGCTCCTCGCCTAAGGGCGCCAAGCACACAGGGCACACCTCCTCCTGCTGCTGCTGCGGCTGCTGCTGCTGCTTACTGGGCCCTGTGGTGGCGCCAGCTGGCTCTCCTTCCCCTGCTGCTCCTCCTGCCGCTGTTGTCGCAGCCACAGCACCTTGCGACAGAGCGCTCGCTGCGGCCACGGCCGCCGGTACCGCAGCACCTGCCAACCCTGGAAAGAGAGGAGCTCCAGCAGTGAAATCCCTCCATTCAGCATCTGCGGCGGCAGCCGCTGCTGCAGCGCGTGCCTCTGCAGCAACACCGGCCGCCGTCCGCGGCGGCTGCAGAAGCCGGGCTCTTTCTGCTGGGGAGCCAGGTTGGCTTGGCCCACCTGGCTGGCCCCCCCGCTCCGCCTGCTGCTGCTGCGCAGCGAGCAGCGCCTGAGGCTGCCGCTCTTGCGGCTGCTGCTGCTGCTGCTGCTCATCAGGAGGCTGCCCTTGCTCCTGCTGCTCCTGCTGGGCAGCAGCAGCCGGCTCTGGGCTGGCAGCCGCGGCCGCAGCTGCCATTGCGGCAGCCCGCTGGCGGTCTGCCTTCAGGCCCTGCAGGTAGCGAAGCGTGCCCAGCGTGCGCCGCAGCTCCGACTCAGCCACCGCCTTGTCCCCGGAGAGCTCCTGCGGCGGCGCTGATATTTGTCATGCTTACTACGCGTGGGGTATGGATCCCCGCTCCAGTGACGCTGGTCGCTCAAGCAACAGCAGCAGCCAGGAGCCACACCCAAACACTCTCAGCCTGCCGGCATCCTGTGCCTGCCAGACATGCTAATCCCTGCCTAACATTGTCTGTCACCATTGTTGATAGTAAAGCGGAAGCCAGCAGCCACGACACGCACATCAGACAGCAAACCCAAGCAGGCAGCATGGGCACATCACAGTAGGCAGCAGCAGCGGCACCAGGACATGAAAACCTAGCTACGTCTGCCTGCTCATGGGAGGCTCCACAACTTACGGTGCTCCTGACGGGAATCTCCTCTTCATGGATCTTATACAGCTCCTCCCCCTCCCTAACATACTCCCCTGGTGTCCGCAGCCTGGACCAGGAGGTGGAGGGACAGGCTCCATCTCATGACACAGGGTTGTACATACCTTACTGGCTCTCCTCATCAGATAGTATGCTTCTCGCGATCACTGTGTCACATACTAGTCACAGGCTTTGCTGCATGGGCGGCCTTGTTTCTCAAACTGCCCTCCTGCGCACCAGACATGACTTACAGGCTTCCAGTTGCATACCCATCTGCCCCTCGGCAATACACTCTTACCCCCCCCCCCCCCCCCAAACACACACACCCTTGCCCCACCACCACCCACGCCATCCCCTGACCTGAGCCTCATGGTCGCCATATCCAGCTCATCAAGGGCATAGAGCTTGGCACGCTGCGCCAGCGTCACAGCGCGCGCTTTGAGGTACAGCTTGCGAGCAGACTCAAGCAGGTCTAGCTGTGCTTTGCCCGCTGCTGCCAGCACCTCCTTACGGGCTGCGCAGCACAGCACAGCACAGCACGTCATAACACATCGCAGCAAGCATGAGGAGACGCACCACATCAGGGAAGACCCAGCAAATGCACCCTTCCCCATGCACAACAGGGACAGCCCAGCATGACGTGGATTAGTGTGGGCACAGCACAAGCAGAGCATACCACCGCAAAGCACAGCAAGCGCCACCACCTGGCTGCATATATAACTGATAAGCCCTGACAGGCATTGACACAAGGCGTCACCTAGCACCACCAAAGAGCTTGGCAACCCCTGCTGAAGGACTGAGTGCAACAAGCAGGGTGCCAAATGGGCTTGATCATTTGTCCTGTATGTACACTCACTAGACGCGGTGCGGGACAGCAGAGACACCCAGCTGGCCCTACCAAGGAAATGCTTGCATTCAGGGTGCATAACATGTGGCCCGCCATGTCACACACCACTGTTAGTTGCTGCAGTCGACAGTACCTTACAACCCCCCAGTACCCCTCCGCTGAACAGAACGAAGGAGCCCACCTGCCGCCTGGGGGTCCTGCAGCCGCAGCAGGCGCAGCGCGTGCAGCAGCAGCCGCAGCGCGTTCTCCGCTTCGCTGGGCTTGCGCACAATCTCGGTCAGAGCCACGGCCCCGTCCCGCCGCGACCCCAGCTGCCCTGCTGCGGGGCCCAGCAGCAGGGCTGCCTCCTCCTGATGGGCCTCGTAGCCGTCGCTGTGGTGGGCGCCGGCCGCCTCTCCGAGGCCCCCCCGCCCCACCCGGTTAAGCGTGGTCTGGTGCGCCTGGTGCGAAGCAGCAGAGCTGGTGAAATGGGTTCAGGAGCAGGTAGATTCAGTGCCCGTCATCATCGGGGCTCCCCAGGCACCAGAGATCTCTTCGCGCCCCCACCGCCTCTGCCCGCCTGCCGCTGCCTGAGCCGTGCGGGCTCCCTTTGCACCGACTCAACAAGCGTGCGCCGGCACTACGCATCACACCCCACAACCCCACCCCCTCTTGCCGCAGGCGCACGCACGTCTCAGCCCGGTTCACAGTCCGCCACAAGCCACCGTACCACGACTACTCCCTGGTCCCACAGCAGCCCGTCCAGCCTTTCGACAGGGCTATCCCACCACAGCATCGCCTCCTCAGCCAGAAACGTTCCCTTGCGCCGCCCGCTTCCCCACGGACAAGGAGCGACCCCAACAGCAAACCCCTCCCACAACACCCATGCCAAGGAGCCTGATCTCCGGCCCACCTTTTGCAGCGCCTCCTCTGCTGTGACCTGCCCTCCGGTGCCGGCGCCGGCGCCCGCCTTGGCATAGAGGGAGAACAGGCGGCCCTCCCACCGCAGGAAGGTCTCCTCCAGCCGACAGTGCCGGCATACGCGGCCCGGGATGCCCGTCTCAGCACGGCACCTGCAGAGACACACACATGTCACTGCAGGGAAAGTGATAGCTGCATGTGCCGCTGCCACCTCACCAGTGCACACAGAGAAAGCCGGAATGAGGGGACTTCATCTCCCACAGGCTGGGTTTTCCGCTGCGCACGATAGCACTACCTTAGGTGCATGCCTACTCACAGGTCAGGGAAACACTATCCTTGGGCCTGCGCATATCAGTTGTCAAGCTCACACTAGGTTATCCACGCCCAAGTTATTGCGATGGACTGAAGCGCTATGTAGGCATGGTCTCACTCCTCAATGCTCCTGCCACTGCAGCGGCATGCTGGCCTGTCCACCCTACCCCCTTTTCGGAGTAGAACAACATGGAGCAACCAGCATCACTTCACTGGTGACTTCACACAAACACATTACTTTGAAGCGTTTGCGCTACTTACCGACCACCCAGCTCTACCCTAAACACCTGCCGCGCTGGGTCGCCTGCTCCAGTAGCCGCGAGCCAGTTGTCAAGCTAATAGTAGGTCTAACCCTAATATCAACAGAGTGAAATGCTGCACTATGCAGACATGTTGGCACTGTTTAGCCCACCGGCCAGCGCAGCGGAATGCTGGATGGTCCCACCCGCCCCCCGCCCCAGCAACATTACACGGGGCCACCAGACCCACACATACACCAGGGATGTCCAAACCCATGGGCTACTTACAGACCCGTCAGCCCTAGCATATCTACCTGCCGCACTGTGCCGCCTGTTCCACTAGCTGACTTGTGGGTGATGCCACCTCCCGAGACAGGCCCCCCAGCCCCTCCAAAGCTGCCTGCTGCGCACGCTGCAGCTCACGCGTCTCCTACACAGCAGGCCCAGCACAGCGCAAGGCAGCACTGGCTGCCTTGTGGAGGATTACATGTACTGGTCAAGGCTGAGGAGCAGCTCCAGGCTTTCCCCAGAAAGACCGACTCACCTCCACCATGCTTGTCACTGTTGTCTAGGCAATTCTGGCTTAACAGCATATTGCCACACTGGCATCGATACTGCAAGTCTCCAATGAGCATAACAAGCAAGACTCAGGCGCATCCTGCATCCAGCCCTGTCAGTACAGTTCTCCTCTCACTCCTTGCTCGCACTACCGGCCATTCTTATCAATAACATGCTTGCCACTTCTTACCTTTGCACTGGTATTGTACCAGGCAGTGCACTGTCAAACACCCCGCCCCACACCTGTTGCAGCAGCACTTGGAGGCCGGATAGGTCCCTAAAGCGGCCACTGAAGGAGGTGGCGTTTTGTGACACAGCTCTGAGATAAGTGGTGGCCTCCTTGAGCTGAGTCTGCACACATTGGGAAACGCAGAGAGAGCCTCAGAAACTGTAGGGTCAGAGTCTGCAGGCTGCCGGGCGAGGGGTTATTGTCTAAAGTGCTGACGAGCAGGCTCGTAGGGTGGCACTGCTACCAGGGAAACGCCCAGGCATTGAACAGCAAGAACCCCAAAGGGAACCAAGTCTACTTCAATCTGTCTGCCACCGCCAAGCACTCGTGCCACAGAAGGCTTCCCCCAAGGATCTGCTAGACCAGCAGACGCTCCCTGATGACAGAGATGGCATATTTCGCTCTTCTGTCCAGCTGAATGCAGCTGTCAGGCAGGGGTCCAGGCCCAGAGCCTGCGTGGAGCTCACTTGCCTTGATGTGATCCGCTATGTGGTGGCCACCGTCGTGGGTCTCCTGGGTCATCAGTATGATCGCGTCAACCCACCAGTTGTCGATCAGTTCTGCACATACAAAGCGCAAAGCGCACTAAGAAAGAGTGGCAAGCGCAGGCCTGGGTCCCAAACAGCAGATACCATACAGTTGGATATCCCTGGGCACGCAACTCCTAGCTTCATGGCTGTTACAAGGCTCAATGCCTTGCCTCCCCGAACTTTCTCAAGCACTAAGCCACCACACCAAAGCTTGTGCCTATCCAGCAATCAATGTAACGACCTGCCACATGCACCCTGTCATGCGGCATGCTGACTAATCCCCAGCCGCCAGGCACACCTGCAGTCTGCATCCTTTCAGCTAGACAGCCCAACTGGTCATCTTGCACATCCTTCAAAGGCTCTTGAGCTGAAAGCCTACTGTAACAACCTTTACCGCCTACTGAAATGCTCTTGAGCTGTAAGCCTACTGCAACACCCTGGCGGACCCACCTGCTCTTTGGTCTCCCAGGGCTACGCCCGCCAATGGCTGTGAGCGCAGCTTGTCCATGTGAGACTCCACCTCGTGCATGTCGTGCTCAGCAGCTGCCAGCCTGGCAACCGGCTCTGCCATGTACTCCTCCCTGCTTGGCATGGGCCCAGTGTGATGCCTTAGTCAGGCTTGCGCGCCACCCATGCGTGTGCTGGCTGTGCCTGCCACAGGACTGTTACCGAAATAGAATGCTTCGCTAGCGTGCTTAGCCCGTTCCCCAAACCAAGAACACCAAATTGTTTGGTGGGAGGATGCTGCCTCTGATGTTTGACGGCATTCCTCGGCCCTGCCACTTCCTGCTGCCAAAGCATGGGTCCACCTGCTGCCTGCTGCACCCAGGTACCCAGAGCCCAAGTGCTGGTGCTGCCTTGTGTGCCTCCCAGCTCCCAGCATTTGCCAGCTGTCTAGGCTGAGGGCTCACCTAAGTGCCTGTGCTTTGTCCACCAGAGCAGCATCGCGCAGGGTGCGAGCGCCTCCTCCTTTCCCTGAGCCAGCACACTCTTCAGCAAGGTCCTGCGTGCTGCCCTCAAGCCTCGCGCCAGCCCCCTCCACATGGTTGTTGCTCCCAGCATGGTTGATAGCGACACTGCCAGCTCCAGCAGGCACAGCAGGCGCAGCAGGAGGCTGGCTTATGCTCAGCAGCTGGGCCAAGTTGTGGAGGGTGTGCAGCTGCTGCAGCTTGTCGGCTCGCACCAGGCCCTCAGTCCGTTCGACTGCAGGGGCATAGCAGACGGACACACCAAGCGCACATTCCACTCTGTCTGTCTGATGTTCTACAGCAATGCAACTCCTGTACGGCAAGAATGGTAGGGCAGCTTGCTGGTGCTATCGTGGTCCTCCCAATGCGCAGCCATGCTGCATGGACCCCCAACAAACACAACAGATACCTTTGAGACTCTTGTCCCCTTGTATCGCTACACCACGACCCGCATCCCATGCACTACAGGTGGCACGCCAGCAATCACTCCTGCTGAAGTCAAGGACGGCCCTACCCTGCTCCAGGGTCTCCCTGTAAGCTGCCACCGCCTGGGGGATCTGCCCTTGTAGAATGAGCAGCCCGGCAATGCCGTTCAGTGCCGCCAGCAGCAGCCGCTGCGACTCTTCTGCCTCTGTCCGCGCCTTGGCTGCAGGGAGCGGGGAAGGGCGGGAGGGCCACTGGGCTTCAGACAGACCTGTGCGCCTTAACTGACTAAGGGAGGGATAGTAAGGGCCACTTGTCATGCTGGCCATCAGCCTTGTCCTTGTGCACCCAGAAAAGGCAGGGACACATAACAAGCTGGTCTGACGCTTTGTCCAGGGATAGGCCTTGTTCGATAGCATGGACGGCAAGGGGTACGAGATTGGCGGCTAGCAAATAATCACCAACAGGACCTTGTCCACCCACCTTCACAGATAAACCATGCGGAATCAGCCGACGATGCGATTCTAAGTTACGTCATATTCTAACAGATTACGGTTTGGTTACTTCACCAGCGCCACGGTTTGGTTAGTTCACACTCACTGATGAGGACCTCCAGGATTTCATCCATGGTCATGGGGGCCCGCTGGTGCACCAGGGACTTGATGCCGCCACCTCCCACCTGCACAGCGGAGCCACACCCCATGCAGCCTGACATGGCACAGCACCCTAGCAGGGGCAGCAGCGACTGAAGGTCCCAGCTCGGCAGCCCCAGCTATGGCACACAGTGTGGCATGCAGTGCGACTGTGCTGACGTCTGCAGGTGCCCTGCCCCCCAGCTGTGGACAGTCCCAACAGCTAGCAAACGATGCATGGCACCAGAACTAGCGAGAGAAAACAACCACAGCATAGTCATGTTGTGTCGTCCACATTGCGCCCAATAAGCAGGCCGGGCCACACAGCAACAAAGTCCCCACGGTGATGGTCAGAGGGTGCCCACCTGGCCCTCCATACCATGATTTCTATATGGAAGGCATGCAACTAAGGGCGACCCAGCCTCAGGCCGGTGTGCATGGCGACACGAGATGACACGCCATGACTATGCACCGTCAGACCCTCGCATGTTCATTTATCCAACGTATACAACCACCATGCAGCAAATACACGTGGCTCCCAAGCCCGAGGTCACGCTCACCTGAGGATGGCAGCAGGCCTGGCGTAGGCGCAGCAGCGGGTCCAGCAGCTTGCGCTCCTCCTGGGGTGTCAGCGCCCTGTCGGCAACAGTGTTGTCCCCTGTTGTACCCGTGGCAGCAAACTCGGCCGAAGGGACTGTGCCCTCAACTGCGCCATCAACTGTCCCAATGCTATCGCAGCAGGCCTGGCCGCGGGCGCGGCTTGTTAGGTCGGCTGCCGCGGCGGAGGACAGCGCCGCCAGCACGCCTGGCGGGAGCGCTGCGCGCGCTTTGCCCACGCAGTCCTGCAGCAGCACACAGAGGGTCGAGGGGCGGGCTTCTCGACTGTGACGTGAAGTATGGTAGACCAATGCTGGGAGTGACATGGCACCGCAGGCAGCCTCACGACACCCTAAATGCAATGCTGGTGCAACAAACCCTAGACCAGCCCTCAACACTATCCCTGTACCTGGTGCTGACGTGTGTAGAAGTGTCGCTCTATGGCATTCAGCTGCAGGCTGACCAGCTCGTGGTGCTGGGGTGGCAACGCCAGCTCATCTGCCACGTCAGTTTTGGCGCTGCGCCACATCAGCCCGCCCTGGGAGGGCCGCAGCAGAGCAAACAGCCGCGTCCGGGCTGCAGCCAGAGGCAGGCAGGCTGACTTTGGGTAGCTTGAGGCAGGGACGGTCAGCATGTCTTAGCTGACCTTCCTTGAGGCGCTGCGAAGAGGCTCCCTTGGCAAGGTATACCATTTCCAAGCCCTGACCACTGTCAGGCAAAATGCAAGCACCCCATCGACAGCTGGCAGAGATCAAGCTGAAAGCTGCCAGCTGGCTCAGCTAAGCTTAACCGGCATCTCGAAGAATGCAGTTTACTTTGCTTCGACTTGTAGTATGTATCTTGATTAATGGACTGTCGGTCCGCCAGCACACCTGCCCTGCTGCCTTGCTCATAGGGCTGCTGGATGGCCCTCCGCCACCACGCAGCGTCAACCCAGGGCTCAGCCTTCAGGAAGGCCATCAGCCCGTGGATGTCCTCAAGACCCCTAGAAAGGGGTGTGCCCGTCACGCACCTGTGGGGCAGGCGGTGGCCTCAGGGGGTAGGCAATGAGGCTCCCAAGGCGGGCACGGGGACTAAGTCAGACGTATGATGCAGAGCGGCCCACATGCATGGGTGCCACAGTACCCGCCTGCATCCCAAACTTGGAGGGGCGTCCCATTGGGACTAAATGAAGCCCCTGCTCGCTAGGGTCTGCATGCTGCCCTCGCCGGGCTCCTCAGGACGAGAGAGATGTGTGGGCTGAGAGAGAACACCCAAATCCGAGCTCACCAGCGGCTGCACGTGTCTCTCTGCGCATTTGCAGTGGACAAGGTGCTGGTCAAGAAGCTGTCCAGGCCATATGCAAGAAGGGTCATTTGCAGGGCTTAAGATGCTCAACCCCTGCAAATGCCGCCGGAGTACATGTGCCAGTAAATAAGTACATGTGCTCGTACATGTGCTGTGGCAGCTCACCAGCGGTGGACGGTCTGCAGCTTGAGCGCCATCTCTGCCGCCTTGGCTGTCGTGCTCTCCACCATCTGGGCCTCGTCAAGGCACACCCGCCACCACCGCAACCGGGTTAAGGGCGTGGGGATCACCTGGGCCACAAGCGGAGCAATACTTCTCAGGTACAAGTGTCGGTGTTGCATCCTTTCCAAAACGACCTGTGCGCAAGGTTCGCTTGCGTGTGTTCCCCTCTGCACCTGGCCAGCCATCTGCGCATTTAGCTCTTACGGTTTTGAGCCAGGAAAGACAGAACGGACGATACCCCCGGTGTTGAATGCGTAATATGGTCACATCATCCTCATGCTACTCATGCTACCTGGCGTTCAAACACCGCAGCAAGCCAAGCACTGAGCTCTATCAATTCCTTCAGTCGAGACTGTTATTCAGCAGCAAACCCATACCTCATACTTCTTGCGGTGCCGTAATGCTTTCTGGGCCTCGTCACCCTCAGGGTTGTGATATAGGTCTCGCTTGAGAACATCATAGGTGGTCAGGACTATGTCAGCGGCTGCCAGGTCTGCGGCGGTGACCAGGCTATGCTTGTACGAGCCTGCATGAACATGGGTCAGGACGCTTGATCCTAAGGATCTGCTGTCACAAGAAGTCACAGACAAAGCTTATACCCCAAAGGTCGCTTGCTGAAGGAGGGTGCTGAAAGCCCAGCAAGACATCCATGTCAGCCCATACGCAACTGCACTCCTTCTGGACGTCAGAGTGCCTGGGGCTTGCCAGCTGCGCATGATCTTGGGCAACAAGCTTTTGCCTGTGTCGAGGCCCCTCAAGCAGATACTTAAGCAACATCCCGCTCCGGCAACTTATTCTGTGCAAAGGGTGGTAGAAAGCCTAACAGCGTCATGGGAAGCTGGTAGCCTTACTTGGGCCGAGCTGCGCTTGTCCATGGTAGATGAGAACCTTCATCGCCCCTGGCCTGATGTGCCGCTGGATCTCATCATGCCTGCAGCTACACTAGCCTACTTCCTGCTGCATTCCGACCCTATAGCCTAGAACCCCCAAACTCCAGATGCCACGCAATGCCCGCCAGGCATTTCAAGGACCCGATCGTTGATAGACGCAACCTTGGGACAGCTAGGACAGCCGGGCGCTGCGGCAATCTAAAAGTGAACAAAGCCAGCATTTATCAACTCAGCACAGGGAGAAGTGCCTTCCACTGCTGTCAGCAAGCGCTTACCACTGCTGCAGGATAGGCTGGGGGCAGACAATGAGCGAGGCACCGCAGTCCTGTGTGACCCCCACTTCAGCCTTGGCCCGGAGGCAAACAGGGCACACAAACTCCCCTGCAAGGGAGCCAATAGCAACTTCTAGAACTTGGTGTGGAAGGGGAACCACACCGGTGGGCAAGAATTCCAGGCCAGAGCAGACAACACCAGGGCCCGCAACAGCAAGCTCTGCAGCGAACAAGGCAAGGGGGTGTAGGGGAGGGGGGAACATTGTCACTACCCGCGCACTCTGCCGATCGGACAGGTTGCACGCCCCTCAAACACACTGGAAGCATGCCCCACATGTTGAAGCTCGGCGGTGAAAGCCGCCACAACCCACACTCAGCTACCTCTCAGGCAGCAGCACGCCAAGCACACTGCCCCAGTTGCAGCGTGCAACGCGCTCTAGCCGTGCCAGTCATACCGGCAGGCCGCATGTAGTATTCCATGGCAGGGCCCCAGCCTAGACTGGCTAGCGGCCACAGCCACAAATCACCGCCACCAACCTTTGGGCGGCTGGCGTGGATGGCCCACGCAGGCCCCATGCAGCCAGGCGTCACAGGCATCACACTGCACCCACAAGCCCTGGTAGTCCTCGGCCTCTGGGTCCTCCGCATCAGCGTCGCTGACGCCGCAGACACAGTCTATGCGCTCCTGCCGCCGCCGGCGCCTGCGGGGCCGCGGCGGGTAGCAGGGGCGTGACACGGGGGAACAATAGCAAGGACGGGGTACAGCACTCATATTGCCACACATATGCACTCTTCGTGCCTACCTGCTGCCTGCCATGCAGCGGGCTAGCAATTTGACAGTTAGGCAGGGGAGCGGCGGTGGCATGGACTGGGTCCTGTCAGGCTCTCCCAGGAAAGCCTGACGATTTGCGTAGCCAAAAGGCAGGGGTAGGCAGGGCCAGCTTGGCACCCCGCAGGCGGTGGCAAGCGGTGCTCCAACCGCACTCATGCCTCACACACCCACAACCCCCAACCATGCAGCAGCAACGCTGTCAACACTTCACACCCACTTGAGGGTGAGGGCATGGAATGCAGGAGGCGGCCCAAGGTATTTGTGAGCCGAGATACAGGCCAGCAGCTCCACAGTCTTGCCCAGGCCCATCTCGTCACAGAGGATGCCACCCCGAACCGGCGCCGGCGCCTCGAAGCGCTGGCGGGAAAGTGCCCCCGAGTAGGGGTTCACGTAACAAGGCGCCAGGGGTGCTGCTGCGCTACCCTGCTCCTGCTCCTGCTGGGCCGGTGCTGGGGCGCTGGCGGCTGACCAAGGCAGCAGTTCACGCCACAGCGGGTGCAGCAATGCTGCCAGCTGCCCATGCTGTGCCTGGTGCCCCACCGCTGCTCCTTCAGCATTGCCGGCCCCGACGGCACCCGTACGCACTACGCCGCTTTCCCTCGCCACCATCCAGTGCGCAGCCCTACGCTGGTACCGCCTGAGCGTAGGCAGCAGCTCCGGCGTGGGCTGCGCTAGCTCCGGCTCCCTCCCTGTCGGCTTGACTGCCTGGTACACTTCCGCGGCATCAAAGGCGCCAGCGCCATGGCCCCTGCCAGGGCTAAATGGGGCGCCACGCTGGCTCATGGGGCTCCTAGGACTAAGAGGGGGCGAGCCCAGCGGCGGTGAGAACAGCCCTGCGTCGCCCGTGGCGCCCCCATGCTGAGCCTGCTGCGTCTTGCCAGGAGAGGCAGCAGCAGCACCCTCGTGTTCAGGGTCCAGCTCTGGCCACAACCACCCCAGCAGCAGCGTCTTAATCAGCTGGCAGGACCTGCGGCGAGGGGTCTGGCCTGGCCACAAGACCTCACACTCTTCGAAGGCACGCTCGGTAAGCCACAGCTGAAGGCTGCAGCTGCTGACTGGCTGTGGGGCTGTAGTGTTGTCATCCTGGATACTCCCCTGCCCTGCTTCCAAATTGCCAGCCTCAGCTGTAGCGGCCGGTGCGGCTGCCGTTTCTGGTGCCATTTGCCTTCCTTGCTGTGCCTGCTGGGCTTGCGGGGGTGCTGAGGGGCCGGCTGCCAGCGAGGCAGCAAGCAGGCCACGCCTCAGGAGCTCCAACAAGGCTGACACTACCTCGCCTGATGGCAAGTCGAGGGTGCCCTGCGGTTTAGGGGCCGCAGACCCAATTTGCAACTTGCCAGGTGTGGAACATGCCCAGTGCCCACCCAGCACTGGCTTGAAATACAGCCGCCCACAGCTACCATGACTCTGTGCCAGCCACTGAACCGACATTCATTACAAGTCAGGCAGGACAGGACTGTAGGACCTCAAAAAAGTCATGGCGGGCTCCACTTCACCTAGCATATCTTGTGCGGATGGCTGCCAAACCTGTGTTGGACAACATAGTTGCCCACTGAGGTAACCCTGGCAGAGGCCCATCTAGGCTCATGTCGCAGCGTCAGCTGACCTGCGCAGCTCCCTGGGGACCGTTGGCCTCCATGGACAGCCTCACTCGCTGCTGGAACTCCTCCTCCCGCTCCTGGCCACCCTCAGCCCCATGCCGCTCCCTCCACAGCCGCAAGCTACTAGCCTGCTGCAGCTGCTCCTGCGACCCAGACATGCCCAGCCGCACACTGCCAAAGGGCCGCAGCTGGTCCTGACCAGCAGGGCTACTTCCTGCTCCCCTGAGGGGCACGATAACCTCAACGTGGGAGGTATCCCCTGGGTCTGCTGTGCCCCCTCGCTGACGCTTGCTGGGCCGTGTTGCAGGGGCTTCATCTCCGTCCTCAGGAGGCTCCTCACCATCTTGCACGGCATCAGCATCTAGGGCAGCCTCATGCTGCAGCCGTTGTTCCACAGGGCCCAAGTTGGCCTGCGGCCTCGTCTTCCTTCGCCCCATGGCTGGACTACGTCATGAAGCCAGGCGCACGCTTGGCCAACAAAGCGCCCTTGCTCCCCGGTAGCGCTATGCTGCTTTCTAATGCGGAGAGTGCACCATGAAAGGTGCTCATTTCGCACAAAATGGGGTGACACATGCTGACGTTAGGCGCCAGGGCGCCACGAGAGGACTTGGATTGGTAAGTAATGAACTGGCGCAACAAGCGAGCGCAGCTGCTGAATGTGTAAGCTTTGGCTGATTGGCGCCCTTGCCGAGTGCTGAAGCCAGCACAACTCGAGAGTAGAATAACAACACTACGTTTTCTCGTTCTTCTCAGCAACCCTCAAGAAACAAATTTTACAGCAAACACAATCCGTAGTACAAGATCAGAATCCGGGATAAGGGAGACTTCGGAAGAAGAAAAAGAAAGCTCTGCAAACAGATGGCCTGATAATAAGCAAGTCATAGGTGCAACAGCTGCAACACGCCAAAAACAAGATTGGTTCCCCTCCAAGAGTGATTTAAGATAGAAGAGTGATCTGCGGTATGGGAAAGCCAGCCCCACAAAAGAAGATGAATTTGTGGCAAAACTGCTCAAGGTAAAGCTACAGGCGTCCGTTACAAGGGAGCGCGGATCAGCAGGCAGCACTTGCCCAGAACTGTCCTTGGCATATTCAATAGGAATGGCCTTCAGTCCGCAGAGGCCTTAAAACTAGCATGTTCAGGCTGACCAGAGCTAGCATAGAATCGCCAAGTCAAGGTACGTGAACATAGGCATACTTGTTGGGGATGCACCTGCACAAACAACAGAAAAAAACTCTCCGCACCCGGTGGGGTACCATCCCTCATCCTGGGGTGCAGACTTACCGCTGCAGGACAAGCAGCAAATGCGACACAAGGTAGGGCCAGGATTTTACTGCATACACACATGGGTGGGCAAGCCAGTGCAACTTCATGTCCACACCCATTTGGCGGCTGAAAGCTGCTTCGGTAAACAGGCGTTTTCCAGGATTAGCTCCCCCCTTCAGCTCAACGGGGTGTCCCCACACCCTGCCCTTTAAAGCAGGCATCAGCAAGCACATAGAGGGCGCTGAGCCACGCGCTGTGCAGGATCTAGGAAGGCTCAGTGCATCACTCACAGCCTGCCGTATGCAGCAACGGAGGTGGCTCTCGGAGTGGGTGCCTTGCCGTTGGCCGGGTAGTAGAAGGTGCAGTTGCCCTTGTCGCTGACCCAGCCCATGTACCACTGCACTTGCCAACAACAGCGGCAAGGAGGACCCTGTCAGCAGGCCTACCACTCAACTGTGGTGGCTAGCAGTGTAGTAGGCCACACAAGGGGTGTGTACCACCCCCAGGGCAGGCAGTGGGGCAGCTCAGCCTGCTTGAGCATTAACAGTGTTGAAATGGGTCGGCTATAAACCTGCCAAGCTCATGCATCAGCATGCCTCCAAATGTTGAGATGTGGTGGGCCTGCTACTGTGAAACAAGTCTGCAGCTCAGTCAGCAGGTAACCTTGCAAGCGTTCCCATTCCCACAAACCATGCCAGCCCGGGTGCCCTCTGTAACTCCCCAGGTACCCTCCCCCACTGTCAACAGTGCTAGAGGCCTCTGATCCCCCCTCTCTCCCCAGAGATTACAACACACTCACCGGGGTGCCAAACTTGACCTGGCACAGCCTGTCTACAGGGCTGAGGCCCGCCGGACAAGCCGCGGCCGTGTCCTTGGTCCACGCGGCGTCAGCTCTGGGCGGCGCAGCCTTGGCGTTGGCGGGCAGGCAGCCACAGCTGTACCCGAACTTCCAGGTCTTTATCAGCGGCTTCCCGGCAGCCGTGCCGTTGACCCACTGGCACACATCTGGCAGGGAGCGCTTGGTGCCTGCCGGGGGGTTCAGTGAAGGCAGTGTGCAGATTAAAGCGGGGCTATATCAGCAAGGTTTGAGACACTGTTAGTCAGGTCAGGTGTACATGACAGTGTTGATGGCCTAGCTGGGGGAGAAGATGCCCAGCCTTTACACACAAGAAGGACGCGTGGTGCTGTCAGAGAGGGTTTTTTCAGGGGAGCTCCACTCCAGCTGGAAGGCATAGAACCATACAACAGGTCGCTGCTTTGCCGAAAGGAGACAATGTGCTGCCATGGGAAGTCTCTTGGCAAATGAGTACCCGGCATACCTGCGCTCCACACGTGTCCCTCCAGGAAGTTGCACCCCACAGCGGGTCCCCCCCCCCCACGCATAACCACACAACACCCACACCACACACCACCACCATGCACACCCCCCAACCTGCTCACCCATCCAGAGTTGACCGCCGGCTTCGCCGGCGCAGAGGTCGCAGTCCTTGCCTGCCGTACACCGCACGGGCTGCATACCCACCGCCTGACAGCTTGCTGTGCAGTTGTTGCCTCTCACTGGCATCCAAAAGGGGTCCACCCGGCTGCTCAGGCTGCAGCAGTGGGAGGCAAACACAGCTTACAAACATCGCAGGGCTCTTTATGCTGGGGCAAGGCTGACCAGCGTGGGGAGTCGGTAACTTCCCACGCCCTTAGCAGTGCTGCACGGCAGGAGGGTCGTGGCGCTGCAGAGATACTTGAAGGCTGCCTTTCAGTGCTTGCCTAGTGGTATCCACTGCGGCTGCTTTGAAAATAGCAAGTGCTACTAGAAGCACCAGTGCTGCGGCCTTCTGCTCCCAGTGCTGCCGGTGTCTAACCATGCCGCTGCCACTATTCAAATTGCTAGAGAGACGTCTGCCGCACGAGCGCCTGGACCGCCAGTGCAGGCGTGCAATTGGAGCCGGGACCCAGTCAGAACCTCTAAGGTGGAGGTCGAGGCTGACAATGAATATCAGCGGGGTTTCGAACCCAGAGGCTGGAGGGAAAGGAAACCCGAGGAGGTCGTGTGAAACGATCCCATGCGAGGAGATAATGCAATCTTAACAGGAGAATGGCCAAAGCTGGACATGGAGCTCCAGCTCGGCAGGCCGCGCCCCCGCCATACCTTGCATAACTATTAGTAGGGTCCACTCCTATCATCAAAACAGAAGGGCTTAAGCATCAACCACCTCCATAAGCACCAATCCTGCCAGGTCCAAGGCAAGTTTGGCATACAGGCCCCAAACCCTCAAATTTCTTACACCTGTCCATCCAGCTCCCTTATCAGAAAACGGGTGACCTCACAGCTGAAAGCAACCAACAGCGCAAGCAAGGAACTTGGCCACGCAGAGATGGGGCAATTCTACTATACTACACAAAGCCTTCACTTAAGAACCAGTGGCTTGAGCCACAACTTGAGCAACCTGCCTGGCACTTCACTGGAAGCCATCTCATGCATAAAGCCGGCCATCCAACTGCGGCTTGACAGCACAGCAAGCGCGTGTCAGCACCTGACAGCATCGTCAGCGCTGCTGCCCTTGTCATCACCGCATGAATTGTCCTTGCTCCATGGCCGGCAATTGTCTGTAACAAGCTGTCCTAGTAGAACAGCCCACTGCGCTGTAAGGCTACCCATCCTCCAGTTGTGTGCATTGTCTCGCCTGACCAGCGCTCGCCAAGGAAAGCCTGCCTACTATTGCTCCGAAAAATGTTCGCCACCACTCTCTCCAAATGCAACCCCTTGGTGGGCCGGAGCGGTACAGGACTTGTACTTGGTGGCTCTTGTACTTGGTGGCCCTCCAACACCGATTTTGCGGTCCTGAGCCTTGTAGGCACCAAACCACTGAATCTCGCAAGATTCCAAGGGCTGGCATGGGCCTGGAGTGTCCTCCCAGGAGCGCTAGCATCTGCAGCAAGTGGGCAGCAGCAGTCCGACCAACAACCGTGGGCAAACCTCCTCTGAACACCTCAGTGGTGGTAAATATAGCGCAGACCTAGGCCGGCACAACAAAGCATGCTCATCACCTTCCATACCACAAACATGTGGAAGCACAAACCATAGGCTGCAAGAGGACAGGGCAATTTGGCATGTGGCCTGTACCCCCGGCGCACTAGTGAAAGGGATAGCTTCCCTTACGGTGCGACATCCGCCCACAACGTACCGGAAAAGGAGCCGGGTACTTACCAGCGCGACAGCGTCCTGCTGAAGACTCTGGACAGGGAGCGCTGCGGCTTGAGGGCGGGCCCCGCCCGCCCGGGCCTGTCAGGCGTGAGGGGGCCGGCGGGGGCGGGAGAGCCTGCAAGGGGAGCGTGCGAGCGCAGCAGCACATATATGTGCTGTGGTGAGGGGTGGGTGTGGTCCACAGCATGCAAGGCGTGGTGGCCGAGTGGGGTATGCCAAGCATGCAGGGCGAGGGCTTCTAAGCAGACAGCCAGCTTGGGTGCCAGGCTGCAAGGGGGTGACGGCATAGATTAGGCAGCTGGGGGGCACCAGACGTGCAAGAGGGGCAGATGCAAGGTCCAAGGCATCTATGCGTCAGCAGGCAGCAAGGCAAGCAAGTGCGCAAACACAGTGCCATCAGGGATCTCTTGCTGCTGCACCGTCGAGTCACGTCTGTTCTAAGCCTCCAAGGCTAGCACCCATCTCTCAAGCCAGCTGGACAGCATCCAGGGTCGTAAGGCAGTGCCAGAAGCCGTGAGCACTATCTACCCCTGCCCCACCACAGCGACCACCCCCACCCACCTGCAGGCCTGTAGCCCAGCTGGCGCTCCTCCACGGTCTTCATCAACATCAGCTGCAGCTGCGTCAGCCCTGAAGCAGTGGCCAGCGTCAGCGCGGTCTCGCGCTTCTTGTCCACCTTCATGGGGTCCGCGCCGGCGGCCACCAGCGCCCGGGCCACCGCCGACGCTTTGCCCGCTTTGCTCTTCTCCCAGTGGCGCAGCAGGCAGTGCAGCGCGGTGCCGCCCTCCTTGTCAACCGCCGCCACGTCAGCGCCCGCCCCCAGCAGCTCCTGCACTATGTCGGGGTCGCAGGCTGCCGCCGCCAGGTGCAGCGGGGTGGAGCGGTCGGCTGCTGAGACGCTGTTCACGTGCGCGCCCGCTGACAGCAGTGTCTGCACCGTCTCCAAGCTGCCAGACCTCACCGCAAAGTGCAGCGGCGTGGCTTTCTTGTGCTCGCTGCCGCTGGCAGGGCTGTCGGCCAGCGCCCCTGCTGAGATCAGGGTTAGCACCGCATCGGCCTGGCCGGCGCATGCGGCCACGTGGATTGGCGCCAGCCCGTTGTGCTTGTTGACCTTGTTGGGCGCAGAACCCCCCCGCAGCAGCGTCTCCATGGATTCCAGGTCGCCGTTGATGGCGGCAATGTGCAGCGGCGAGGCGCCGTCCGCTGCCGTGGCGCTGGCGTCTGCCCCCGCACTGAGCAGCGCCCTGATGGTCTTCACGTGGCCCCCGCGGGCGGCCAGGTGCAGCGGCTGCGCGCCGTCCACATCCACCGCCGCTGCGCTGGCCCCAGCCGCCAGCAGCGACCGCGCCACCTCATACTGCCCCTTGGCCGCCGCCACATGCAGGGGCGTGCCGCCCAGCTCTGTGGTTGCTGCCAGGCTAGCACCGCGCCCCAGCAGGATCGGCACCATGCGATAGTGACCGGCCGCCGCCGCGGCATGGAGCGCGGTGTAGCCCTCGTCGTCCGTCACTGTCGGGTCAGCGTTGTGGGCCAACAGGGTCCGGGCCACTGCCTCGTGGCCCCCCTCGCATGCCAAGTGCAGGGCAGTCCTGCATACACGAGGGTGCAAGTTGCAGGTTAGCCAGGTGTACAGGAGAATAATTCTAGCAACACATAAGAAAGCAAGCTAGACAAGCAGTCAGTTCTTACAGCTGACTCTCGATTCTGTGCAATCCCGGGTGAGAGAAGGAGCAAGGCAACGTGCGGCAATGTGCAAGCCAGGCTGCCTTTGTGCTTCCAGCCTTCTGCCTCGCCTCTCCCTACAGGGTACGTTAGCATGCATACCATTGCCCCTTGGGGAAGGCAGGCCTCACACTCCCTGGCACAACCTCGGACGTCCTTGAGAGGGAGGCTGTCGACCATAAGGTGTACTGCAATGCGCCCCAGCAACCCTACCACTGCAAGTCGCACAGTACCCTCAAGCAGCGCCCCGCTCCCACAACGGGCAACAGAAGGTGACAATTGCCGCGAGCAGCAGCCCCACAGGAGAGGTGCAACTGCAAGGAACCCTGCGCAGGCTTCTGTAGCAGTAGCACATAGGCGGAACAATCCTAGCCGGCCCAGCAGCGCGCACCTGCCGGCCGCGTCGGCGCTTCGCACGCTAGCCCCCGCCTCAAGCAGGTTCTCTAAAGCCTCCAGCTGCCCCTTGTGCGCCGCCACGTGCAGCGGCGTGCAGCCGTCGTCGTCTGTGCAGGACGGCAGCGCGCCCGCCGCGAGCAGCAGGCGGACCGCCATCACGTGGCCGCCGGCCGCAGCGAGGTGGAGCGGCGTGGTGCCTTCCGCATCGCGCGCCGCCACGTCAGCGCCCGCCTCCACCAGCAAGCCAATGGCCTGCAGGGGGATACGAAGTTGTGCCCTGGGATGGGTTGTCAGGAGCGGTGCAGCAGGGTAAACGCAGCGCAGGCTCAGGCAGAGTAGAACACTGTCCGATACATTGCTGCTTGGGCACGTCTGCGGACTATTCCCATGGCAGCGCCTGAGAGCCGTGCAGGGACCCAACGTGACAGGGCCACACCAACAATCGAGGTTGATGGTCAGCCAAGCCGCTTGCAGATGATGCGATGATGTGGCTTAAGAACACAGCACTGGCTGCTAGCCTCGAACTGGCTGACCATCCGCCCCTGTCTTGACCCAGCCCCCGACCAAGGCCCGAGACCCACCCCTGCGGCAGATGCACTACGGGTAAGCACCCAACATGGCACGCAACCCAGCACTCCCTGCCCACACAACACCCGCACCAGCACCAAACACGCGGACACCAAAACCCAGCCGCCGCCGCACCTGCGAGTGGCCCTGCTGCGCAGCGTAGTGCAGCGGGGTGCGGAACTCCTCCCCCAGCTCATCGTTGGGGTCCACGCCCTGGCCCAACATGCCGCGGATCAGCCGCAGATCCCCCTGGAACGCCGCCTCATGGAGGTTGATGGAGACGGGGGGCTCCTCCTCCCCTGGGGGCCCCGCCCGCACCCGAACCTCCTCCTCTGAGGCGCCCTTGGTGGGCCGGGAAGTCTCAGAGGCATCCTCCCCTGGCTGGTTCCGCGCTGTGCAAGAGAAGCAGGCAAACAGCGGCATGACTGACCTGCTGCCAGCTGCCGGCTGGGTCCGCTAGGTTGCAGCCTAGCTAGCTATTCCGCTGACTGGCTGGCCGGCTGTACTAGCCCCACTCGTCAGTGTTCGGGGCCGTGCCTCCTATCAGAGCGCCTGCACAAGGTGCATACAGCTGCTGAGGCTGGCCAGTACGCTCTCCCACTGCCGGCGATACCAGAGGAAAACCCGGCTTCCCTTTCAGGCAACGCAGGATCTCCTCGTGCCACCCTTGCTCGCACTTGCATCTCAGATAAGCCTCCAGCCAGTGCATCCCCTTGAGAGATGGTGGGCTTTGCCTTATCCAGGCCACCTTTTTGGCAGACCTGTCGTGTGTCAGTCACAACTGGCTGCGCCTATGACTGACAACACTGCCCCTCGCAGCCATCTCCAGCAACAACGGCATACAGGAACCAAGCCTTAACATTGCACCCCCACAGGCTAGTTCTTCCGAACCAGTCCCCATGCTGCACAGCACCCCCTCTCAGCATGACATGCTGAGACCTCCACATAGGCGCCCGCTCCTGCTCACCAAAGTCCAGCTGGGGGCCAGTTCTTCCGACTTCCTAGCTTAGGGATGCAGGCTGGCAGCGCTGAAGCATTCACATGTACCAACGCAGCGCACTATCCAGAACTCCTGGCTGTCAAGGTATCGTTGCCGAGCTGGGAATCAGCAACGTGCTAGCTTCGCTGGGGAGATGCAGGAGCAGGGGAAGGAGGATCAACAGGTGCCTGAAGACTGGCGCCCAACACAGACACCTATGTAGTATTAACACGCTGTAAAATTGTTTTGCGGGGTCAGGGTGGCTCTTCCGAAAAGTTGGCGGGGGATATGAAGGACGGCATGCATCTCACCAGGGTGCTAGCGCCCCACAAGTCGCTACACTTGTGCAGGCGGCCCCCTCCGCCTTCAGACGTTGCCGCTGAAGATCGTGATCGCGAGGGCATCAGCACCTGTCCAGGGCCCTGCAGGGTGATAAAACACTGCAGACCACGAGATGCTGCCAGGATCGTTTGCTTGCTGAAGCCCTGCTAGGATAGGCCCGCCAGAGCGTGCTCACTGTGATGACGACCTCAGGTCCTAGCTTTGACCTACGGGCCCGACAGGCTCTATTGCACCTAGTTGCAAGAGCTAGACTCGGATGGGCAGCGCCCGGGCAGTGTTCTGCTTTCTGAGCTAGTCAATGTGTGCGCAGAGGAACCCTGACCCCAACGAGGCCTGCGACTGGCCGATGAACGAAAAAGAAAGGTCAAAGAAGACGCACCGCGATAATCCTGGATACAGCCGTACTATCAAAGCAATCATTGCCTCAGTATGTATGAAGTACGAGGGCGCAGTAGCCTCTGAGATAATTAAGATAGACAGGGAACAATTCATACGATTGATATAAGGTGCGTATGCATCTGTACGCCACAAGCAGAGCTGTTGAGTTCAAAAATACAGTCGGCAGAGCATATTGCAGCCCAAAGTAAGGAGAGCATCAATAGACAAATGCTTCTGTGCGTGCACTCATATGGCGACCATGGTCAAGAGCTTGGCCAAGAGCTTGGCCACATTACACTGCGTAGGGGATGTCATTGTCACCAAAGATACTGGACACCTGGTTCCCATTGCCAATGTTGCTGGACCCAGGGTTGTCATCGCCCACGTTACTTGACCCTGAATAACAAACACACAGCTTGGCGTGAGCCACACAGGCAGGCACTACCAGCAAGCCAACCCCGGTCAGCCTGGGCGACTTGGTAGCTGCCGTAAAGGGGTCAGGTAAGCATGCTGCATTGCACGCCAGGTTACAGCGTACTAAGACAAGCTGACAATTGCAGCTGATCCTGCCACGCTCGCCTGAGTTGTGGTTTCCCCAGTTGTCCTGCCCTGCGTTGTCGCTGCCCACATTGTTCGTCCCTGCAACCAAGCCACACACGGAGCCTACTGTCCTCCTCGTCTCACCGGTGTTTGGACAGGTGGCGTGAGCACGCACCAGTGCAACAACTTGACCTGAGCCGCCGACAAGGGCACTTCACCCTGACTACTGCCCGCCTACCGCTGCAGACAACCTACACGATACCGTCCCCCACAGACATACAGAGCGGGGTTGACCAGCAGCTGCACATGCCGGCATGTGTTAGAAAGCACACCCACCAGAGTTGCGGCAGCCCACATTGCCCAAGTCATCCATCGCCAAGGCTGCGCGGCCGGCAGACACGCACTCAATCACGCCGAAGGCCTCGCAGCCAGCTCCGGTGCACACTTGGCCGCTGCTGAGGTTCTGTGTGACCCAGCGGGAGGCCTGCTCGTAGAAGCTGTCAGGCATGACCAGGGACCTGAAGGCGCCGGCGCCGCCAAAGCCGCCAGGCTGGAAGCGGCAGAATGCGTCGGCGTCGGCTGCTGCGCTTGTGTCGGCATAGGCCAAGTAGCTGCTGCTGCTTGCAGGCGACCTGTATAGTGGAGGAAGGGGTGGAATGATGAGACGTGGGCGGATCCGTTATCAGCTGAGCATTCGATTGCTCGTACTGGCTTCACAGAGCTTGCAAGCTGCAGCCGGTCCTGAGACAGGTGACAGTGACCTTCTAAACAGGGAAGGCAGGCCTTGTGAGACAAAGCTTCACGGCTAGCGCAAGCCGGCTTTTCAGGGAGCAGGGCTGGAGAGGAATTTTGCAAGTAAAGGTTGGCAAGGTGTCTTACTTTGGCATGGAGAAGAAGACTGATGTGCAGCCGTTTGGGGCGGGAGATGTGGCAGGGCTGGGGTTGGCAGCGGGCGAGGGAGAGGACACCACCGGGCTGGGAGTCCGAGCTGGGGGTGGGGAGCAAGCTACAGGGCTGGGAGTAGCAGCCAGGGGCGGCGAGGATGCCACGGGGGCGGGGGACGGGGGAGGAGGAGGAGGTGCCTGCACCCAAGTCAGGGCTGTCCTGGGTCAAATCTATGAGCCGGCCACGGCCTGCCAGGATGGCTCCTGGCACACGGCAGGCAGCCAGTCTGCGCCCACTTCCAGACCAACTCTGTGCCATAGCCGCCGGCCTGGCAGAGGAGGGCAGCAGTGGCATGTTTTTGCAAGGCACAAGAGCAGGTGTCAGTTATGTGCCGGGTGGTGTCAACCACCGGACCCAGCCACTGACCTTGCCAGGGGAAGTGGTGCAGGTGGGTCCCACAATGTCAAAGTAGTCAATTGCGCAGCCAGTGGCTTTCCCGCACAGGTGGCTCCCTGCCGGGCAGCACTTGCCGCTGTTGAAGGGTGAGGCGTCCACCGTGCCATTGAAGGTGATGCGGGTGCCGGGAGGGACCTTACGGAAGCCGATGGTGCACGAGTCCAGCGCCTGCAAGCCGGTTGGGAGAGTGAGGCTGGACTCCTGGGAAAACACACTTGGACCCGACAGGGAGAGCGCAGAGCAACGCAAAGCAGCCGAAGCTTGCTCAGTAACAATTCCTCCTATGTGCTGCCTGCCACTTCCAACTGACCGGAAAGACCAGGTTGGGCTGCACGTCCTGGCACACCGTCTGCTGGTAGCCAGAGTCCCAAGCCGTTAGGCAACGCCTGGTGGCCGCTGCAGTGGTTAGGCACACTTTTGCAACGTGCTGCATTTGCGCCTGCGGCCTCTCTGTATGACAGGCTGCCTTGCACCCATGACCTCTTCACCACCGAGCCTACAGCCCGGTACAACTCTCGCAACAGCATTCCCAATAGGGGGTGTGCAGCTCTCACCAGTGACACCTCGGGGGCAGTATACGTTCGCTGTAATGCAGTACTTTCCATCTCTGTCGCAGTCGGAGAAGGAGCGCAAGTTGAGGCTGCAGTCGGGGGTCGAGACTGCAGGCAGGCGAGGGATCCTGTCAAGACGTCATGGAACACCTCCTCGAGGGCATGGCTGATTAAGCAGTCAGCGCTGCAGAGATCCAGGGCGCGGCTCCATCCATGACAGTCCACGAAAGGCAAGCGAGCCGCACCGACCTGCTTGCGCAACCCAGATGGCTGCCGCGAGGACCGCAACCAGCAGGTGTCTGGGTACCATCTTTCAGTGGGGCTCTGGGCGCTTGGTAAGAGCCTTGATGACCGCTGTGGTTGCTTAGGAGGAACGGCCTGCTGACCCGGCCAGGACACCTAAAGGGGTGGAATCTGCAAGTCGCTGCTTCAAATGCGGCGAGACAGGGGTTGGGGCCGCGGCTTTTACTTCCATCAGGGCTAAAAGCATGTGAGGCGCGCCAGCGCCTGGAGTGCCACAGGCGCATGGCTACCATTGCACTCCCTTGCAGTGTTTTGACTGTCAGCCAGCCCAGCCTGTTCTGCTGCTACAGCACGATGTAGCCTAGGTGGCCTCGAAGTTAGATTGCTTGTCCCTGCTGTTGCAATGCACCCATCCCTTAGCTAGCGAAGCCTGCCAGTCTTCCCCTTGGCGAATGGCGATGTTTCAGATGGTTTGGGTCTTCAGTGACGTTTGACACAGCAGCCTACTGCTCCTGGTGAGCCTACAGCAGTTCATCTAGAGGTGTTGCTCAGCCTGCTGGTGGCCGTTGCCTGTGGTAGTCGGCGGTTGCAGAGTGACAGCCAACCATAACCGTCACCAAGGAGGCCTGGCTAGTTGAGCACAGGGCTGCTTCTAGCTGCTGGGTCTCCTCACCTGTGAGCTACAGCCACACTCAAACGCCAAGAACCCCTAAGAGCCAGCAATGCGCCAGCCCTGCAGCAGCCAGCCCCGGTATGCCTCGGGCAAAAGCCAGGACAGGCGCAGCTGTCCTATTTGCACTTGCAGGGCCGTCCGCCCCTGCCATTGTGTAGGTTAGGCCTTCGATTAAGCTTACCTAAGAGCACAACTCCTTCTCATTCACGAGCTCTCTTCCATGGCCAGGGATACCTTAACCCAAAGTCAAACGGTTGCGGTGAAGTGTTAAGAATCTCATCAGGGTTGCATGGTAGGAGAATAATCCTGGCCCAATATCTTAAGAGTTGTAGGGTTCGGACGTAGACACCAGGATTGTACCTACCTATAGCTACCTATTGTTGCAGATGTGCCCTGAGCTGCCGTGCCACCCCGTCAAGTGTCCCACTCTGGCAGGGAGGCATGCACGCCTACAGTCCGGGCCTAGACATAGAGCGCGACAACGGGGGCCTTTGTTGTCATATATGATAACAATCCGGTGGTGCACACTTATCACGGAGTGTGCACTCACCATGGACTGCATGCACACGCAGCCTTCACTATCTAGGTTGAGAGCTTGACACATTCCAACCAAGGCTTTTAGAGGGTCTGGGCCCTCTCGCTGGAGCGTGAAATACTTTTCACTTCAACCAAGGCTTCTTGGAGGTCTGGTCCCCCTCGATGAGGAGAAACTTATTGGCAAGTAATACATGGAAACCTGGTGGGTTGTCAAGTAAGGTTGTACTCTCACGAACTTTAAAGCAGGACGATAAGGATAGCACACAGCCTATGGTGGGAGCCCCTTAAAGCCTTTGAGGTCGCCTGTGGGGGCACTTAACAGTCGTAAGTCATACAGAAAGTGCACCACCCTAGTACCGCGTACCGAAAGAACCCTGCCAAGTGATCGAAGTAAGTTTGAGGTGTTGGTGTGTGAACTAGGTACGCACACTATGGCTTGGAAGTTTCGCCCCCAGTCAGCTTCGAGCCGCCCTGTATGACAAAAGTGCACCATTCCCCGGTGTTGGTCCACCTCATGCATAGCCTCACTTGCCATAAGCATTCCGTGACGCATCAGCAGATCAACCACGCGAGCAAGGGACGCCTCTCGCGGCCTGTACGGATGTCCCAACCTTACTCACCACTTACCCAATCTCATGTTTTTCACACCTCTGGCATACCGGTCGACCAGTGAAACGCGTCCTTTGAAGGTGCACCTGTTGTCAACAGGAAGCTCTTTGTTGAACGTACCCATGGCTTATGACTAGCGAGCAGGCTATGATAGGGGGGGTTCAGACCTTTTGAGTCGCTCGGCATGCGACTAATAGTGGGCGAGGTACTAAGAAAGACTTGCGTCGTGCTTGGACTGACCTTGGTTCTGCACAGCGCTTCGCGCTCTTCAGCTGCAAGTGACGGTGAGGATTTCAGCAGGGCTGTTGCACCTATGAAAGGCTAAAGGCTGGCGCCATGACTTTCTCCCGCATGGTCGGCACGACTGCTGGGGTCCCACCCACCAAGGTGGTCTGCACCCCTTCCTTGTGCTGCCGCCCGCGGTGCAGAGGACATCCTGCTGGCTTTCAAGGCGAGCATCGAGAACTGGGACGCCGTCTTCACCTCCAGGGGCTTGCTAGGCTGGGACTCCTGCACGGCGGGGAAGTGCCTGCCCCTGTGCAGCTGGAGCGGCGTGGGGTGCAGCCCCTTCGAGTCGGGGTACACGGACCGAGTGACCGACTTGTGAGTTGCGGCCGCAAGCTGCCAGTTGCCACCCGCTGACCCCTGCCTGCTCATGAAACCAGTCTTGCTCAAACAGAAGGGATGACGGCATCGGGCGTGCTTTGTTCCTGCTCTCCAGGGTGTTTGGTGTGCTCAGCTGACCAGAAGGCTCGCGTGTCTGTGTTGCAGGCAACTGCCTTGCGATGGCTGCCCCGCCCCTGCCGTGGGGCACTTAGCACCAGAGCTTGCGCAGCTGGAGTATCTGCAGACCCTCAACTTGCGGGGAAACGCCTTTTATGGGGAGCTGCCCGATGAGTGGGGCGACAATGGCACCTTCCCTAGCCTGACTAGACTGTGAGTTGGATGCACGAGTCCAAGGTTGCCGGGTGTTGCCGGGTAGGACATGTCGTATTGCAGGAGAGGCATCGCACCCGCTCAGCCGTGTGGCCCACACGCCCCGCGTGTGCTGCATCGATGCTGCACGGCGCAGGCAGTGTCCCAGGTGGGTCTCACTTTAGCAGGGCCCTTGGGTGGCGATGCCTGCAGGAACCTTAACTCCAACAACCTCACGGGCACGCTGCCTGAGTCCTGGGCCACAGGCTTTGCGTTCCTCAAGCTGGCAGAGCTCCACCTGGCAAACAACCAGCTGTCAGGCCCCATCTCGTACGCATGGGCCACCACCAACACCAGCTTTGTGGAGCTCATGGTCTGGTAAGCGCGCTATGCTGTGCTGTGCTCTGCTGTGCTGTATTCTGGCATTGTGTAGAGGCTGCAGCATCGCGTCGGGATGGTTCTGGGAGGCCAGCACGCAATCTGTTCCCTTCCACTGGCTGGCTGGCTGGCTGGCTGGCCGCAGGAACCTGGCCAGCAACAGGCTGACAGGGACGCTGCCACAAATAGTGAATGGGATCATCGGGATGAGCGCAGTGGCGTTCCAGAACAACCTCTTCACGGGTGGGTGGAGTGCATGTATGCAAGCCATGCGTGCCGCCTGGACTGTGACCGCGGCAGGTCCGCTGCATATGTTACCTCCCTGCTGCCAGGAAGGTGTGCCAGTAAATAAGAGGAAAAGCAAGTATTGCAGCGCACGGTGTACGTAACGTAATGTCATAAACCTCCTTTTCTGTTGTTCCCTGGCAGGCACGCTGCCGCCGCACTGGGGCCACCAGGGCTGGTACTGGAACAACACATACAATGCGACACAGGAGCTATACGAGCTGTGAGTCAACAGTTCAAAAACATTGAACAAGTAACAAATATACAAGAAGAATCGCTGTGCTGGGGCCTTCTAGGCACGTCAGGTGGCATTGCACTGTGAGAAGATATGCTGCTTGTGCCTGCGTGCTTGCATCAGGCTTTGGCCGGCAGCCCTCCTTGCGGTACGCACCAGGCCCAGGCTGGGCGTGCCCCAGTTGGGGTGGGGTGGCGCGGAGCGGGGGAGGGAGAGATAGGCCCTGGCAAGCCTGTGTGTGGTTTGCTTGAGAGCCCCGGTTAGCAGCAGCCTTCGCCACAAGCCTGCTTGTCTTGTGTTGCTTGCAGATACCTTCACGACAACCTGCTGACCGGGTCTCTGCCTGACCACTGGGGGTCTCCCGACTCGTTCACGCAGCTGAGGACCCTCTCTGTGGGCGGCAACCCTTTCAACACCACCCTTCCGGCTGACTGGGGCAACCAGGGGGGCTGGCCCATGCTGACGACGCTCAACATGAGCTATGGAGGGCTGTACGGCCCGCTGCCGGACGCCTGGGGCGAAGGCATGCCCAGCTTGCAGACGCTGTAAGTCTTCTCCCAGGCTGTGGGCTCTTGCCCTCCTTTGCACTGCCTCATGTAGAGGCGCTGGTTTGGTAGGGATGTGGCAGTTGAGCTGCTGCTCCCAAGGCGGCGGCTGCGTGTGGCTTGGTTCATGTCGGTACGCGCCGCAGGGAGATCTCCAAGCTCCACTTGGACTGCTGTGCTCGATGGCCGGCGTTGAGCGGTGCGTGCCGCTTGGAACCTTGCAGCAACAAATGGATGTGGCTGCGTGGCTGCAGGTCATTGGATGGGAATAACCTTAGCGGGACGGTGCCCTCGAGCTGGGCATCGTTGCCATCCCTCCAGCAGATCTACACCCACCCAGGCGCGTCCGCGGGAGGTTGTTCCCGAGCTGATCTAGCCGCATCTCCTATATGCTGGGATGTGTTACACGCGGCGCCTGGCCGCCGCACCATGCTCGCGCTCGGGGGTAGGGCGTTGTGCTGGGCATGCAGTATGCACTGGCTGCCCCTCTTGTTTTCACTCCACACGGTGGCCTGCCTGCTCGTTCGACAAGTGCTGACTGTGCCAGCCGGCGTGTACCTGCACGGCCTTACCGAGCATAGCCCTCCAGCCCTGCTGCCACTGCTAATAGGCGTGGCATGGTGCAAGAGAAAAAAAGAATAGTTACATCACAGTGGCCGCAACAACTACTGAGGGAGCATTCTCAGATTCTATACGAGGCTATCACCAAGGTCTTTCCTGCGCCTCCCTGCAGGCAACCCGCGGTTCTGCAACCTGCCCCCCGGCGGCGCCAACTGGGTGCTGTGCTCGTCCACAGAGAAGGTCTGCGACGAGAAGTTTGAGAACCTGAACAGCACAGCGTGCACAGCGAGGCCGGTGCCGCCGGCATCATCCTCCTCGTCCCTCAGCCCCGGCGTGATAGCAGGCATTGCCGTGGGCGCGGCGGTTGGGGCAGCGCTGGCAGCCGCGGCAGTGGTCAGGGGCTGCGTCGTCTGGCGCCGTCACCGGCGGAGACGGCAAGCCCTCCTACCGGGGGTGCTGCCGCCAAAGCCCGAGAGCGCTGGCGACGGCTACAGCTCCCTGGATGGCACGGGCAGGCTGGATGGCTTTAGGCCTCCAACCACAGCATCTGCTTTCCATGCTGAGGTTAGTGCTGGCGCCAGCCTGGCATGTGGAAGCATGGTGTGCATGTGGACACACGCTCCCCTCCTGCGGGAGGCCGTGTTGCTGTCGCGATGCTGTTTGGGAGTACGTTTCGACCTGAGGGGGTGGTGTCGCCTTGGGCGAGCCCACAGCTGCCTGGCACTAAAGATTTTGCTGAGCCCCGCCCTGCAGGGGAGCCTGCGTAATGGGCCAAAGGACGGCCCCATGCGATTCATCGGCACCGCGTTTGGGGACTTGGAAGTTAGGGACTCTGCAAAGGCGCCGGGCGACGAGGCAAGTCCCTGCCAACGCTGCCTTTTTCACTGGTCCCCGCCCTTGGGCATGGAAGCTGTGTCCTGAGCTGGCTTGAGCTGCCTGGGGCTTGTTGTGTTGCTGTTGAAAGGTCGTACATGCATGGATACCGGTGCGGCATGACCAGAAGTTCAGCCAAAGCGTTGTACTGGTCTGGGCGTTGCAACCCTTGAGCCCGTAGCTGTGGAGTACCCCCCGAATCCAAGTGCATCTCCTGTGCCCTGCAGGCGACCGCGAATGGCAGCTTGGCGCGGGCTGCAAGCGGTCAGGCCCAGGCGGAGCACCAGAACGGCTTTTTCAGCCGTGCAGAGATGTCCTGGAGTCCAAGCCTGCGGGTGACGGCACAGGGCTCCCATAACTTGCAGCCCGCTCCCATCGCTGGCAGCGCCGCTGGGTCTGGCAGGAGCGGCGGCAACCTGTCCGGCGGGAGCGCGAGAGGCGCGGCTGAGGCAGCAGCGGCGGCGGCAGCGGCGGAGGAAGGGCCGAGCGCGCTGAGGTCCCAGATGGGGAGCGAGCTTGAGTCCTTCATGAACGACTGGTACATCGCACCAGACGGTACGTCAGCTTTTTTATGATGTCGTCGCTGTGCGCAGTGGCTGTGCTATATCCCGCCTCCTAGCAGCAGGCGGCCAGGTTTCCCGCCTGTGGAACGCCCTGCCTGCGTTGGTATGGGTGTCGCTGGGTTGACTCCGTGGCTGTGCTTGCTTGGGCTCTGGGGTTTGCTGCTGCCTCCGGGCTCCATAATAGGAAGCAGAGCTCGGTACACACACTACACATGGATTCCCTCTCGCTAACCCAGCTAGGCAGTGTCTTTACCGGCAGACAGCTTGTGCCTTCGAAAACGATGACACGTGATCACGCTTGCTGGTGTGTGCAGAGATTGAGATCCTCAAGCGGCAGGACGGTTCGTCTTGGGAGCTGGGGTGCGGCGCGTTTGGCCGCGTCTACAAGGCCACGCGCAACGCTGTGCAGCCCGTGGCTGTCAAAGTGCTGCTGGTGGGTGGCAGAGCAGCACCTATATCTGACATCTGCATCTGCCGCAGTGTGTATCCCAGTCGGTTGCCGGCGGCCGGATGGTTACAGCCCGCCCGCCTCCCTTTGTGCACGTTGGCTTGGATGCTGTTGCCACCTGGCACTTGGTTGCCGCCTCCCACTGTGCACGCTGTCGTTTGGCGACGGCTGAGCCGCTCACCACTGTGCCCTTGGTACCTGCTTGCCTGCGGGAGGACAGTGTGATGGTTTCGGTGTGGTTGTGGACGCGCTTGAGGGGGTTGCTGAATGACAAACGCAGCCTGCCAGAGTATCACACAGCCGTGCTGACCCTCGGCAAAGCTGCAAAGTGTGGGCAAGCGTTGGCAGGCGGTGCTTTTGGCTGTGCAGGGGGGGTCCCAGGAGCTAGGGTGCCGGCAGCACGAGGTGGAGTTCCAGCATGAGCTGGCAGTGCTGCGGGCCTGCCGCGACGCCAACATCGTGCAGTTCCAGGGGGTGTGCATCACCTCTGACGGAGCCATGCTCGTCACTGAGTACATGGTAAGCCCGGGAGCAGCCCAGTTTCGTTCCGTTGTGTATGGCTGGCTATGCTGCTATGGGACTTGTGGCGGTCACATGGATTCTGCTGGGTTGGCCTCTGCCCCATACGGCACGCTCACAAGGGTTGACTCCTGGACGTGCCCCTGCGTTGGCCTTGTTCGTCGCCAGCCACAGCTAACAGTGTTCTAACAGCTGCGCTATGCTGTGCAGGAGGGTGGCAGCCTCTGGAAGAACATCCGCTCCAAGAGGGTGTCCTGGTACAGCCGCGGCAAGAGGGTGAGCACGGCTCCACTGTTGTCTTGCGGTATGAGAGAGGGCGCTGCTTTGAGGCCTAGCTGCTGGCTTACCCTCTCCTTGCTGGGGCATGAGCCTTCTTGCCGTGCTTGATTGATGATAGCACCTTTCAAATCAGTATGTTGTACCTTGTCTGCCTGTTGCTCCCTAGCTACGCGCATCGGTCTAAGGCTCTTTGCTGCACTATGCTGCAGATCGCGATTGAGGTGGCTCGGGGGCTGGCATATTTGCACAGCCGCCGCGTCGTCCACTTTGATGTGAAAAGCGCCAATGTCCTCATCTCTGGGTGAGGAGTGACAACCCAAGTCTATATTCGCTTACGTGTAGTCTGTTGGGCAGCAGGGTAGGGCCGTTGGATACTTAGCCAGTCGTGACGAAATGCTGACTAGTGTGTACTCCGCGTCTGCTCTTGCAACACGGGACGAAGAACCACTACCGCATTTGCAGGTTGTTTCACTCTGCATGCTGCTGTAGTTCTTGTGTGCTGTTGTGTTATATCTTGCAACGGTTTCCTGCTGCAGGGACGGGGTGGCCAAGCTGGCAGATTTTGGCATGAGCCGCCTAATGGCAGCTAGGTGGGTACCTTCTACTATCTATGAGCCTTCTGTTGTCGTATGGTTGGGCGTATGGGTTCAATATGGGCCTTCCAATGAGCCAAGCTGCAACTTTACGCAGCGCACAAGCGCTCGCTGTCGCTTTTGATCGGACCTGCTTCCCTTTGCCACAAATCAGCCAGGCACAGAGCCCCCTCTGCTTGCTGTGTGGCCACGCCCTTGCTCGCTCGGAGCACCAGGCTGAATGAGCCTGCCTGCTGGACGGTCTTTTTTATCTTCGCTGCAGGGAGTATATCACAGGCAACGTGGGCACCCTGGCATGGTCCGCGCCGGAGGTGCTGTGGGGCCAGAAGTGCACCACCAAGGCCGACATCTACGCGTTTGGGGTGGTGCTGTGGGAGATTGTGACGGGGGAGCAGCCCGTGAGGGGGCGGCTCCGGGACGTCAGGTAGGCCTGCCCAGTGTCAGCAGCCAGGAGAGGGAATCTCGTGGTCATGCCACGGAGTGCTGAGCCTTGTATTATGCGAGCGTTGGTTGTGCTTCACAGCCGGAACCCTATGTCAAAGGGTGTGTCTAGGTGCACCTATGTGCTTGTCAGGGGCCCGGCTGTCTGTCAGCAGGAGGATGTGAAGGGCGGCAGCTTGGGACAGTACCAGGAGAAACAGTGTGGGCGTTGCGGCGCTCTGAGCTTTAAGGCCAAGTTGACTCAGGACTGTGCGAACACGTTTGCGGCTGCAGGGTGCCGTGTGAGTGCCCTAGTGAAGTCCGCGACGTTATCCTGCGGTGTCTGGAACCCAACCCAGCCGACCGCCCCACAGCAGTGCAGCTGATCGAGTGGCTGCAGCAGGCTCCCGACCACACGCTGGGCCCGGCACAGCCGCAAGAGCTGGCCTCAGGGTACGTGGCGCCCCCTTGCTCGGCGGTGGTACTAGGTTTTTGTTCCATCGTGAGCTCTGCGTATGGGTATTGGGGTTGAGCGTTTAGGGAGTCAAGGCACCTGTGGTAGACCCTGGCGCACCCTCGTGTGTCACTCCAGTCTCAGAGAAGAGCAAGTTACCCGGTTGGGCCCCGGGAGGCCTTGAGGCCCGGTCCTTCGCATTCCATCAACCCTTGGGATTCCACTCATTGTTTTTTGCAGAGTGGACAGCCCCGGTCCTGCTGAGGCCCCGCAGCCGTCTCTAGACAGCGGCTGGGCCGCCAGCGCCACGCCAGCGTCCCAGGGCGCAGCAGCGGGGACCTCTGCTGCGGCAGCACAGCAGCAGCTCGGCCGAGCGGTACAGGCTGACCAGCCTCCCTTGGAGCAGCAGGCAGCCCCCGGGGGCAATGGGGAGAAAGCTGTGCTGCAGTCTGTCGGCCCGCCTGCTGCCGGGCTGCAGCAGAGGCCCATGCTGGCCCCGCCACCTCGGCTGCCCTCGCCCTTTGATGCCGCGCAGGCGCCGTCCTTCCCCATGATACCATTTAGTGGGCTGCTGGCGGGTGCGGCCTCTGCTGTGGCGGGGCCGCTGCAGCAGCAGCAGCAGCAGCAGCAGCAGCTAGAAGTGGTGCAGGCGCAGGCATGTTGGGAGGAGGGGCAGCAACAGCAACAGCAGTCACAAGGTGCGCAGCAGCAGCAGCAGCGAGAAAGCTAGTACCAGTTGTAGAAGAGCTGCCTGGCGCCATCCGCAGTGATTCAGATAGGCGCAGGGCATGCAGGGGTCAGTGGTGTAGGTTAGGGAGGTGCATCCATGATCGCTCCTATGCCCCGCCTTTCTACCCTTCCTTGTTAGGAGAGGGCAAGAGCCGTCGTTTTCAAGGCCAGCGAGGCCGTCCTCCCACTCCTTGCGTCGAGCTGGTTGCGCCTGGAGTGACAAGGGGGAGGCGCAGTACCTGCTCTGGCTATTACTTGCGAATATCTTACAAATTCTTTTGGCAGCTGAGGGTGGCACTCCCAGTGCTTACAGCTTATGTGGTTACCTGTTATTTTCACAAACGCTTTGAACATGATTTTTCAGAGGCTGAAGAGGTTGTGCGTGGATTGACAGGCATGTCGTCTAGGGAGGAAACAGATGCCCCCATGTGGGAATGCGTTACAACCTTACGGTTTTTGCCCCCAGTTTAGCTACCTTGCTTGGGCCCCATCAATTGTGTGCCAAAGGTTTGTTAACAGGCAAGTCTATTTCCTAGATTATGGTTGCAACCCCCATTTTTAACTGTGAGTGTTTGCTTTCAGTCCTGCTACTGCCTCTGGCACTCCACTTGATGCCGCGTTCTGCATGGCCTACTGGCCTGGTGCATCACGAGTCGTCTCTCTTAACTGCTTCCGTTCATGTGTTGTGTGGTGCGAAGCTGGGCCCTGTCTGCCTTGGCACCTCCATTAATCTGACTGGCTTGGGTGTACTTCCTAGTGGCGACAGGTAGTGCAATGTGTGGGTTAGCTGAGCTGAGTTTGGCAGCGCGACATGCCCGGGATGTTCTATGTAAGGTAATCTCTGTGAGCAGCTGTACTAGACAGCTGCCCAACAAAAAGGGTGCAACCTCAACCTTAAGGCTGAGTGGCCTCGTGGCATGTAATGTTCAGCCTAGCATCGAGAAGTGCCGACACCATAGCTGCAAAGCACTGTTTGGCCGCAGGCCGTGTCCTCAGGATTGATGTCAAGGCCTTGACTCTGCTGTGCTTCAAATTCAACTGGTTAACTCAATTCCCTAGCAACACCACGTGCACCTAGGGGTGTCATTTGTAGTCACTGAGCAAGCCCCTAGCACATCCCCTGCGCTCACAAACCTGCCACACCTAACAGGTCGCACCGCCTGCCACCCTGACCCAACGGAACTGTTAGAAGGATCGTTCACATTGTCAGTCTGTCCTGTGTTTAGAGTCTGACTCTCTCCGTCCGTCTGTCAGAGTGCCAGCACCTCAACGGCATCCCAAGGCCCTCCACGCAACATGAGTTCTCCTTGCGTCTGCTGCACCTCGGCTGTTATTTTTGCCCCTCTGCCGCCGCTGTTGCTCTACATCTCACCCCTTGCGAGCCCGGGTGACTCGGACGTTCTCTGCCTGCGCTGCCGCCGCCTGCCCAGCGCCCTTCCGCTTCCCGGCTGGCGCAGCAGTACTAGCCCCTGAGCCCGCCTTGTCCCTTCTGCTAACCCCCCCTGCGCCTGCCTCTAGCAGGTCTGCAGGCACAACGCCCCACTCCCGCGCCTGCCTCCGAGCCTCCCTAGCCGCCCTCTGATCCCCCCCTTTGCCTCCTACATCCTCCACCTCCGCCGTTGCTGCGGCGGTGCCCGGGGCCCGGCTCCGCTGCCCTGCACCCTTGCTGCTGCCTCGTACTGGCTGCCCAGCACCCGCTACTGCGGCTGCAGGGGCCGCGGCCCCTCCCCTGCTGCCCGCAGTTGCGCCCCGCTTGGCCGCAGCGCGGTGCAGCGTGTGCAGCAGGGGCTCTGCTTGCTGAAGGAGCACCGAGGCGCAGTATGCCAGCCTGGCGATGGTGCCAGCTTGGCTCAGGTCAGCCTGCAGATCCAAGTGAGGCAGGCAGCACAGTGTGACCGCCAGACCTTGGGGCTGGCCGTCTTTCAAGCCTTCCTAGCGTGCACATGGGTGCACACGGCAACTGCCGCTACCATGAATACAAACCCAATGCAAGCAACCCAGCACAACGAACTCAGAGCATACCTTGCATTAGGCGCGTCGCTCCACCCCTGACCCATCTCTACCCACCACTACATGCTGCTTCAAGAAATACAAACCCACCATCGGCCATTCCATCTGACCCACCTGCCACGTAGAGCGCTCCTTGGTGCTGCGCCAGAGCCACGCCACATCCCGGGGGCCCTTGGTAGGACTGAGCTCACCGTCGCTATCCACATACTCAACCACCTCCAAGCTCTGCAGGGTCCAGCGGCGGGACCCACAGTCATGAGGGGGAGGACGGTCAAGGGGAAGCTTGCGTAGGGTATGTTACACATGTGGGCTGTGCAAGGGTACCTTCATGCCTCTCATAGGGGTGATGAGGGCGCCCTGTGCCAGCAACATCCAGCCTCACACTCGGCAAGGAGGCCGCAGCGGTAAAAGTTCGTCAATGAGATGCAATGCAGGGGCACCTGGGTGTGGGAAGGGCCTGCCCCGTCTTCAAGCTCTGCTGAGCCCTCCCTATCGCCATCTGAGCCGTCCTCATCCTGCCCTTCTGAGCTCTTCTCCTCATCCCCTACCACCTCGTCATCCCGCTTATCGGAGACCCCATACACGGCGGCCTCAAACTCCTGTCAGGGGGACCCAGCAGACCGGAAGGCTGGTGGACTTGCAGCGGGCGGGTGGTGACGTACATGCAGATATTGTAAGTGGGTGATGAGTGCTACAAGGCTGCAGCGCCAAACAGGCATCACTTTTACAGGCAAGGTCCAGCCTGTGAAGCTTTCTCGGTGTCACAAGCACTGCTCAAGTGGGCAGACGTACTGGGCCCTGGGAGCTGGCAGCCCTGCTTCCACTCCTTGTGCATGTGCTTTATGCACAGCGCAGGAATGTGCTACCAGGGTGTGCAATCCATGCTGGCTCACCTGCAGCCTGACTTGCAGGGCCCTCCGCAGGCCGGTAGCCGCTGCCTTCAGCCCATCCTGCCCCTCTGCCAGCACCCTAAGACTTTCCAACCAGTCCGCCCAAGGCGCAGCTGGGGCAGCCACCTCTGCTGCGGCCGCAGCCTTCTCCAATGCTGCCAGGTCAGCAAGGACGCCCTGAACTCAAGCAAATCAGTTTCATCAGTGCTTGGACTATCAAACTCAACTACAACCCTGAGGATGGCAGAGGCTGTACTGCACGGCTTGCAAACCCCCAGCAACATGGCAAGTCTGGGTGGGAGAGCCTATGGTGGTATATCATACTTAACAAAGGCGTGCAGCTCAGGATGGAGTGAGACAGTGACTTGAGGTGGTGGTTGCGCCCCTTATCAGAGGCTGAGCGCGCGTCCATGATAGCATGGAAGTTCCCACTTCTCTTCCAGCACCCTGGCATCCATCTTGGCATGGCAGGGACAAATGGCATGCACGGGACCAGCACCTCTCACCCCTCTTCCCTTCCCACCTGGAAAGCTGCAAGCTCCGAAGGACCAAACAGCCCCGCCACCTCGACCGACGCGACAATGGCCTTGCTGTTGGCTTTGCTAGCACCAGCCAGTGCACCGGAAGAGGGTCTGGAGCCGCAGGCGCCGCCATTGCCAGCAGCCTTGCCGGGGTTGAAAAACTCCACTTGCTGCGCTTCGCGGCCGGAGCGGCGCAGCGGCTGCGGGGGCGCCTTTTCAGCTCGCTTGGCCTTGGTGCCTGTGCAGATCCCACAAGGCAGATACACTTCCACAAATGCTGACGCAGCGTCGCTGCTGATATGCTTCATTCAGTTTTCCCCTATGTGCAGGGTAAGAACACACACCCAGTACAAGCGGTGCGAAGCAATAGCCGGCCTGCCAACAACAGTTCGCAATTGAAAGAAGCAAGGACGGCTACAACAGAAATTGGGCGTGCATGCTAATCAGCGCAGCATATCTAACAACAGCAACACCCGCAAAGGAAGTAACATATTTGGATAGAACCAGTTGCAGCTGCGCTCACTCTTGGGAGCCCGGTCGCTGTCCTTCTCTTCCGCCTGCGCCGCCTTGCGAATGGCCACCTGGATGGTGCCCATCCGCTTTTCGAGCGCTTGCGCCAGCGCCAGCTCTCGCACACCACGCCTGCAGAACCAATTACAAAGATGAACCCTGCGCTTGGTAGGGCTAGTGAGGGCACCTGGCCGGCGATCACAAGTCAACTGCTTGCAGTGCACACCAGACGCCGGCAGCGAAAACACTGACCAGGGTGGCGACTGCGCAGTGACCACATGCCCTACCATTCATACGAGCCTGATCTACTCCCCACAAATATTGGCACAAGGAGAGCCTGCCGACAACATCGCATGGGAGCACCCTGCTTCTTGCCTGTCTAGGCTGTCAAGGAGGCTCTCCACCTCCTCCATGGTCGTGAATGCACCCCAGCGGCCCTGCATGGAGAAGGGCCGGCACAGAAGTGAGGTAAGTCATCACAGCAAGCCTGATGTGAAACACTTACCAGACAGACCTAAGGCATCTGCCTAGTGCAAATCTATGCATCCACACCCTGGCTCACCCAGTTCATGGAAGCCAAGCCACATGGGCCGTGCCTGCTTGGTTTGACAATCACACCGTCAGAGCAGTGCCTTGCAGAACTTCGTGCCTCCACTCCTCCTCTGCCAGGCACGTCCACTACTTTATATTTTGAAATCCCAAAAAAAGCATACTCCACTTTACCTGCTCATCCTCCACATAGACAGCAGGCCTGTGTGCGGCAAGGCCCCACCAATAACGGCGGTGGTGTCGGTCGCAGCCCAGCGGCAGCCGCCGAGTGGAGTAACGCTCCAGGGCCTCTTCCAACTCGTCCTGAGCCCTGCATCCGGCGCAGGCAACGCCAACAGAATGAAGCAGTAAATCCGAGAACAAAATGTCTCAGGGGGCCTTTATGCGGGGCCACACATGAACACCCATTACACCATTACAAAAGGCAGGGTCTATCATGTGCTCTCTCCTCTCCGAGCCAGAATTATTGAGATAGGCAGGAAGGGCCATCCTTGCTGGGAACAAAGCACAACAGGCAAGGGCTCACAAGCAAGCCCCAAAGCTTGCGCTGCACAACGCACCTCGAAATCGCCTCCTCCACAGCCTCCTTCTCTCGCTGTTTTGCTTTCTCAGCCTCGCGCTGCAGTGGGATAACAAAAGCTTGAGAGTACGGCCGCTTGGACGGGTTACACGGGCGGTTTTAATCCACTACGGTTAGCTACTGTTCCTCAACTATCAATCTATGACAAGGCCATGATACGCCCACGCTAGTTGCTCGGGCAGTACTCACAGCTCATTAGAAGACTGGCAAAAAACACGAAGAAAACCCCAGCCTCACCTTTCACCATATATAACTCAGACAAGCCAGCGCAAGAAGCTATGGGCGCAGACCTCTCCTCACCTGCTCTTTCAGCTTGGCCTCGATCTCGCGCTGCCGCCGCAGCTGCTCCGCCAGCCACTTGTTCCTCTCCTTCTCCAGCCGCCGCTTCTCTGCCTGCAAACACAGCCAGCGTTGGGTGGTGTGAGCTGAAAGCATCAGCCAAAAAGGCGGTGTGGCCAAAAATGTGAAGGTCCTTGCTTGAAAGCGATTAAACCAACAATTGGGCGCACCAAAGGGATGGCCATACAGCAAGTAAGTTGCCTGCCAGAGGCCTTCCGCAAGCCACACAACGCTGCCATACAGACCTGTGGCTCTTTTGCAGAAGCCAGTCTGCAATCGTGGTTTTGGGCATAAACATGCAGCCTCAGTGAGCTAAACTTTGCCCTCGCCCCTGACCTGTTGCTGCTGCCTGAACTGCAGGATGGCCTTCTTATCGTCAGGATGCCCCTGGTACTCCCTTAGCTCATTTGGGAGCTCAAAGGAGGGCTCAGCAGGCGTACCAGCTGCCGCTGCGACAGCGGTGGTGCCCACGTTTATACTGCCCTGCTTGGACAGGCCGCCGCCTGCCTGGTCAGTAGCATTGCCATCCTGCACCACAGCATAGGCATCAAACGTGGGTCAAAGGTGTGCAGGTACATGTGCCGACGACAAGCTATGTAAAGCCGTGGTTGTGACGCAATAATTATGAGATTATGTCCCATGTTGTTGTCAATACTTGTCAGACTGAGGGGGTGTATCCCATCCGGCATCATGTCGGCAGGTTGAAAGTAGTCATTGTACGCATGCCCTCTGACAACCGTATGCAAGCAAGCCAGGCAGGCCACCGTCTGATAGAAAACAGGTGTTGAAAGGAGAGAACAAGATACGCTAGCAGCCAGCCCACCCACCTGAGCTGCAGAGCCATCAGCTGCTGCAGCCGCTGCTGCCACTGCTTTCTCTTCCTCCTGCTTCTTCTTGTCCTCTTCCTTGCGGCGCTTGCGCTCCTCTCTCTCTGCTTGTAAAATGAGACACAACTAACTCATACATTGATGATTGCAGAGGCCCTGGCACACAGGGCTCCACACGGAGAAGGAGTATGATGTATCTACTGAGTGTAGAATTCCACAAAGAAACAGCAGGGGTGAAACTTCTGTATAACACAAAAGATATAACCTGCGAATACACAGGAACTCTGACCACGGCTTGGCCTGTTCACGAAACCCCATGTCAACCAACAGCAAATTACAGCTAACAAAGCAACATCAACACTGCATGCACTACATGAAACCGTGGGCGCATATGCACTCACCCTGCTCCTGCTGCGCCCTCAGCTTCTTTCGCTCTTCAGCCATCTCCTTCAAGATGTCTCTCCTGGCATCATCAGCCCCATCAGCACGCTCTGCATGTCAGCACGAGCGAGGGTATCAGCGGCCCATGTACAGCATCTCCGGTGTCTCAAAGAAGAAGAAGGTCCTTTGGGCCGTGCGAAAGGCATGATTGCTAAGCCACATTTGCCAAAGGTTGGTCCAAGACAAGGCAAAGTTGCCAGCCCTACACCTTGCGGGCTGCAAAATGCTGTGTCAGTGGCTGGTGGCGGTCAAAGATGGGTCCATGAGAGATCCCATCTACAGCAGGTGTGGTGTGTCTCTTGCCTGTTGTGACCAGGCCAGCTGACGGGTCGCCCACTCACTTTGCAGAGCTGTGCGCATCTTCTCGGTATCCAGCACCTCGTCGCACAGAAACCGCAGCAGGTGCAGGTGCTGGTCATGAGTCAGGGCGTCTGCTGAGTCAAAGCCCAGCATGCCAGCCGCCAGAGAGACATGCTCGTTGGGGCGCCTGGAACGGCAGCAGGAAGGTTGATGGTCTGACAGCCAAAGGGAACAGACGAACTTCCACACTGTGAGGCGCAAGGTTGGACCCTCCCTTCCCAGGGTGCCAGAGACCTGAGACTTAAGCATGGGCATGGCAAATCTCTATCAGATCCGCATGCGGCCAATATCCAAGTTGCGTGCCGTGGAGTTCAATTATACGAGGGCACCCTGTCAAGCCGGAAGTCCCGACCACAACCACCAATCATGCATGCCACTTAGCGTCAATGGACCCCGCACGGCGTGCCGACACTCCACCGATTTTGGTTTTGAAAACTCCCAAGGAGAGCAAAGAGAGAGAGAGAGAGCGCGCTTACACAAAAGCAAAGTCAGGGCCGCAGCAGCTTACTTGTATGACTCCTCAACATGGGCCCTGGTCAGCACATAGCGCCTGAGCACCTCCGGCCAGGTGCCCTCGCTCAGCACACAACGCCAGCGGCGCTCCATGGCACCAATCTCCCCACTGGCACGCAGGTCATCCAGCAAGACCTGCGCGGCTCCGCAGGGTTGTGAGTCTAATGGGAAGCACTACTGCACTACATTTGAGGCGCGCATGGCAGCTCAACAGTGGGTGCTGCACTTCTGCAGGGCAGCTGACATGCAGCTTACCTATTGCTTGCCTCCCGGCTGCCTATGCGGATGTGGCCACCAAGCTTACTTGCCGTCATTGTCCTCGCCACCCATTCCCGACCCGAGGATGAGCCCACACACTCATTTGGCGCCACACCTGCAGAAGCCGCTGGTAGACGCCATGCAGCGTAGCAGCGCCCAACTCGTCCCCAGAAGCAGCATCCTTGGAGCCGGCCGCCCCAAGCACACGCTCCAAGTCGATGAAAGACAGTGGCTTGATGGCCAACGACTTTCCAAATTGATGGAGGAAGTCGGATACATACAGCCCGCAGGCCAGGCGCGACTGCTCCTGGCCACCCAGCCAGCTGGGTGGCTCAACGTCGGTGGCTGGCGCAGGGTCGCCTGCAGACAGAACTTGCAAGCTATCACACTGTGAGTCCTAAGCGTTCTCAAACACAACTTCCCAAGGGCTGACTGGTGCCATCCTAATCCCATGCGAGGTCCATGCGACGCCAAGCCAGGCAGCAACAAACACACCTTCACCCTATATAGGCATCGCCGCCACAGCAGTCCATGCAAGGACAACACTCGGTGAGACACCACACCATAAAACAGGGCAGAGACAGCTGCACGCACCAGCTTCGGCGGCAGCCTGTGTCAGCTCCTGTAGCAACACCAGGTCGTCAATTGGGTAGCGCTTGGCCGCCTGCGCTTCCGCCTTGCGTCGATCACGCTCTTCCTTCTCTGCCTGCCTCTGCACAGGCGTATGGTGCGCAGCTCTTTCAGAGGCACCTGATGGGAGGAGACCACAGGCAACTGGGGCAACTCCAGAGGCCACGCAAGTGTTCTCCTCCTCTGCCTGGCACTGTTAGCAAAACCCAGTGACACGCCACGGTTGAGGAAGCCGGCAGGCAATTTGCCTCTTGCTAACTAGTCCCCCGCCAGGACACCACCACGCATTTGCTAGGCCCCACTGGAAAGCGCATGTGGTGGTTGACTAAGCAGGCAGCGGGACCATGCTGCCATTCTGCTTCAGCAAGGCAGCTATTTGGCTGGCTGGCTGGCTCGACATTCAGCTGCTCCAAGGTGCCCACCTGCTTTTCCTTCTCCTCCTTTTCTTTCGCCTTGGCCTCAGCAGTTTCCACCTTCTTGCGTTCCCTGCAAGTGTAGGACGAGCTCTTTATACCCTCAAGGCCGTGCCAAGCACCCCCAGCCATTGGCTTGAGGAGTTGACATGAGCAATCACCACAGCTCCCGGTCCAGTGGCCCGACTTATGTCAAGATACCTCTCCTGGCAGGTCTACATCTCAGCTACATAGGATAGACGATGCATATAGTGGTGACATATACTTACTGCGCTAGCTTGCGCTCGGCCTCTGCTAGTGCTTTTGTGGCGCTTTCAAACGCCCTGCGCGCTTGCGCCAGCTCATGCTCCCGCCTTTTCAGCGCCGCCTCGGCTGCCTGCAGTCAACCTCTTGTTCAGCCGTTGCTCCTGCTGACAGACACGCTCTGAAAAGCGCTGAAATGGCTCCTTTTTGTTGTCTAGTGAGTTATTACAAGGCAAAGGCACCAGGCTGTAGTGTCTTGGCTACGAGTGCAGCAAACCCACACCTTGTACTGGGTGTTGCTGTTCTTGAGGTCAGCCTCGCGCTTTGCTCGCTCTCCTTCCCGCTTTGCACGCTCTGCCTCGATGAAAGCCTTCTTCTGGGCTTCCAGCTCCTTCACACGCCGCTGGAGAAACTGCCTGCGGCCGGGCAACATGAAGGGAACAAACGAGACCTTGTCACGCAGTGTGCATAACGCAAGTGCATTCTGATGGTGCCATCATGGTACCATTTCACACTCCTGTGCTACTATTAACCGCAACCCAAACCTTGGCACAAGCCACACAGGGTTGGCGGTGCCAAGGTGGAGCGGTACGGCAGGGCGGCAGCACCTCAAGCAACAACTGACACTGGCAAGGGATAACATGGGCTTCAACAACACACCTGGCAATACGGCTGCGGCCCCCTCGCATCCAGCACTGACCCCGCACTTGTGCCTCGTGTGCACGCAGTACATGGAACAATTCGAGTAGCAGTCAGGATGCCAGAGACCCCAATCCCAATCACCCTCGCCTGCGAACCCCAATGCACAGCATACCTGTGCATACAGGAGCAAGAGTGTCATTAGCAATGCCAGTGATCCTGATTCCCACCTGTGCTCTGAGAGGGCCTTGCGGTCGCCCTCCTCCCCCTTGAACTCCCGCTCCTCAGCGCTGAGTTCAAACTTGGATAGCTGCTCCGGCGGGACTGCAGGAACCCCCACCACCGCAGCCTCAGCGCGACAAGGGTTGGCTGGACTAAAACTCAAGTGACCATGGCAAGCTGTTTCCACGCGTGCATGGGGCTTGAGGCGGTGCAGCATGCGTTGGTAGAGTATTACTGCCTGGCTTGACATGAGGCACGACAGGTCAAAGCTGCACTGAGTAATGCAGAGGAAGGGGTGGGGGTAGTATGCAAGCACAGGCATCAGCCCACTTACTCTGGATTTCAGCATCCCGGGCCTTGGAGGGGCTGGGCAGCTGCATAGACTTGCGTATGTCGGCAAGCGCCTTCTTGGCCTCGTCAAAGGCCTTCTGGGCCCCGGCCAGCGCTGCACGGTGCCTCTCTGCCGCTGCCTTGGCCAGCCTTATCAGCCGCTCAGCCTGGAGCACAGGACCAAGGCATAGCACACTTTAAGTCTTTGTGATACTTAAGCAATATGCCAGATTGAGCCTGTCACCGTGCTGATGTAGGAAAGGTTCCGCACGAGTACTTGGCGCCAATCTACATACCCCCGGCGGTATTGGCAGGCTTGGTCTCAGACCAAGGGCGCGATGCTGGCCCACCGGCAAAGCCTGGATATCACCGTCCTCACCAGCATACCAGTTACTATCACATACACTGCAGCCAGGCAAGGGCCAGCCCCACACCTTAGTGATCCCATCCACCTCTTCCACCTCCTCCTGTTGCTCCTTGTCTGCTTGCAGCTTCCCAGCCTTGTCCAGCTTCTTCTTGCCACTCTTCTCAGCAGCCTGCTCCCCTCCTAGGTCCACTCGAGACTCCACTTTGGGCAACGGCTTGCCAGCAGCAGCTGCTGAGCCCTCCTGCTGCTCCTCCACTCCATCGCCTGCAAAAGTGGGATCGCCATTGCGACTTGCTCGTCAAACAGCTTGTTAGGAATGCCTGCAGGGTAGGATTGTCAGCCATGGGGTTACACAGCACAGCAGGATCGTAGAGTACCAGAGGCAAGCATACAATCACTAGGAGCTTACGGTCCAGTGGACAACAAAGGACATTATAGTCGTGAAAATTACAGTGTGCACCTTCATAATGCCAGCTGCCAACATTGAAGGCGGCCCATTAAGTCTGCTGCCGCTATTGCAATTGCCTTGGCACTCGCATCCATTTGGAGCCACACATATGGCCCTTCGGTGCATTCGCCAGCCGGCCTGGCAACCTTGTGTGCCTTGTGCGTGCTTGTGAATCATACACTCCCCCCACACTCACCTGGCTGGGAGAAGCCCTCAAGGAGTGCAGGGCGACTTGCAGGCACTGGCAGCAATTGTAGGAAAAAACTTGGCGTCCAGGCATGCTCACCTGGCGAGAGGAAATGCTCGGTGATCTTGCGCTTGCGGGGCACTGGCGGCTTCTGCAGAACCACCAACTCGGGGTGGAAGCAGTGCAGGGAGTAGACGCCGGCCTGGGCCATGCGCACAAAGTTGGTGTCGTTGGAGAAATTCTGCAGGCAGGCAAGACAGTGTGCAGCTTGTTCAATCATGCATGTGGGGTGCCATGGACATGCTGGAATGATGCGTTGGCAACTAGTCATGCAAAGCCGAATTGCACATGTGCGGTTGCTTTTGAAGCACCTTGGTGCCAATCACTATGGACAAGCGCACGCAATGCTAGTAGTACATTCGTTGCACCAGCCAGTCAGTGATGTGCTGCACTTCCCGCTGCTATGCAGTACAGCAGCACAAATACACCCAAAAAAATGAAGCACCCAGGTGCCCTGCCAATGGTGCTATGCAGGGGCGGGGTCATCTCCCACGGGTAGCGCTGTGCCACGAGGAAAATTGTCAGCTGGCTCCACAACACACTCACAAAGCGGATGGTTCGCTTTTGTTTGTCATCGTAGTCAGCCAGCCCCATCTCCTTCGCCTGCTCGGCTAGAGCTGCACAGTAACACAAGCAGGATGATCCTGTGCATCAGACATTAATTCCTGACCAAGACATAGCCACTCTTGACAGGGTTACCCTCTTTGGGAGGGGTGTCGGAACCTCCTTCCAGCACCAAATCAAGTGCAGGGCATTGGTGCCAGCATTGAGACACCCATGGCTGGTGCCCAAGACGCTTTCTCATCTAGCTGAAGGCACAACAGTCATCCCACCTGCTGTTGTGAGCCCTTCCGGGTGTGCTTTGAGCACCTTGACCATCACATGCTTGATGGTGCCCTCCTTGTACTGGCTCTCCACCTCCTGCACTCAAAAGCTGCCAGATGCATATAAGCTGCGAATAGAGCAAGGAGCCGAAGAAGTCCCCATCATGGACATACTATAAGCCCTGTCAGAGCGGCCTGTCTAGGTGTCAATAACTACCCTCGCACTCACACGGACATAGCATGCGGTCACGCTGCACACCCGGCCCGCACATCAGAGGAAGGGCTCATCACAGGCGCAGTCAGCTCACTTCCAAGGTCTTGGCCTGGACTGGCACCCTTGGAGGCTCAGAGTCATCCATGCCCTCGGCTCTGCAGCCTTCCCCACTCATGTCCACCGGGGCTCCAGATGCAACCGCCCCAAGGGGTGAGGCAGAGCTGGGGCGGGAAGCGGCCGCTGGGCCTGCTGCGGCTGCCTTCTTCCCGCTGCCACCCTCCTTGCGGACCTTTTTCTCTTGCTTGCCGCTGGCGGCGGCAATATCTGCAGGTTGGCCTCGCCATGTTGTTGGCTAGCCACTTTCGGACGTACAGGGCACATGCTGCTGCTCAGCCGACAAAGATGACGAATCGAGCCCAAGCAAGTCCCAGACATCGGTATCAGTAATAGCCCAGGGGACATCCCCATCATGATGCAAGCGACTTCCTAAGGCCTTTCGAAACCCATATGCCCGTTATCAGCACCACAAGGAAATCAATATCCTGTAATTCAATAACAGGCCCAAAAGAGGCCTACCGGAGGGTCGTTTTTTGGGAGGCTTGGCAGCTGCTGCCAGCTTCTCCTTGACCTCATCCGGCACATCAGCCGGCAGCTCGTACTTCCTTGCAAGCTCTGGCTTCACCACCCACACCTGTCAGTGCAGGGAGCCCGCAACTGGTTATCAGTCTAAATACCATGTCGGCCAACCCTTGCAAACCTTGCCTTACCGCATCGCCTCACATGCAGTGGAGTTGACAGCAGCCATTTTTTTTTTTTTTTTTTTTTTGTTGG